>JAGSMR010000074.1:1552500-1695000 GCA_029286605.1 Sericinus montela | reverse complement strand
CAATTCCCAATACAGGGGTAGACAGAGGTCTAGTCTAGACAATTAAGTCCCTTTAACCCACCTTCCACCGAAGATATTCGGAACAACGTGACAGGTGGTGAGCCCGTCGCCGTCTTTATGTCCAAGCCAACGATGTAATTCGTACATAAGTTTTTGAAAAACTCATTGGTACTGCCACCTGGGGATCGAACTCGTTAATAAAGTATTTAAGTTTTTTTGTTATATGTTTTATTATGTCACGATATCCGAGTGGTTGGGTGAACAGCATACAAGTCCAGAGACCCAAATACGATACCCAAGCTATGGGTTTTTCAAATGAAACTTATGTAGGATTTATATCGTTGGTTTGGTATAAAGACGGTAACAGGCTCACCACCTGTCAAGTTGTCCAAAGAATGTTTCCGTGAAAGGTGGTTCGAAAGGACTTAATTGTCTAGGAAATCTATTGTCTCATATTGGGAAATGCGAGAAGATATTTATTTATTTGTATGCAAAAGTACTAAAAGTATTTTTCTAAGCAACTTAAAATGTTTTACTGTGAATTTTATCAAATCTATTTAATTTTCTCATATTACGTTTTAAACAAAACAAATAGATTAAATCTAAGCAAATAAGGTAAGGAAGAGAAATGAAAGGGATATTACAATCGCAAACAAAATATAATTTAAATCAAATATATGGGAATTGCTAGCGGAATCTAAATTCAAAAGATTTCGAGGTTCTTGTGTATTACAAACGGCACTGCGGCAAGATTACTGTAGCGGGTGTTTTCGTTGCCGATAGCTTCAATGTACTAGGAATTTTAAAAAACAAATTTCATCAGACCATTTGGGGAGGGTAACAATGCTAGTATACCTAGACGGTGCATGTATAAAGATAATTATGAATCTGAAAGAAACGAAAGACGTATGTGAAGATCGTGAGACTTGGCGATCTATTCTCTTTGGCTAGTTCTCTGTGGCAGTGACTGTGCGTGAAGATAAATAAATAACAAAAAAATTTCATGATATGTAGTGTTCGTTTTTGTATTTTATTTATTAAATTATATTACAGCTATGAATATAATATGACAATTGCTCTTTATTTCTTGTCACCTTTTGAAATATTTAACGTGTACACCTCTGTGGACAAGTGGCGTACACACCGGTTTTTATGGTGTCGCTTGCTCTGAGGCTCTGAAGAATTTGAATATTTATAATCGAGTGATGAATATTTTTATGTATAAATGAATATTTATCTAAATATATGTCTATGAAAGTACATTGTACTGTTTGCTTGGGCACTAAGACGGCGATAAGCTTACCACCTGTCACGTTTTCCCAAATAAGCTTCTATTCCAGTATTGGGAAGTTGCGTAGGTAAGAAAGATTCATAGAAAGTTCAGTTTTTTTTCTATTAATAAAAAGATAAAGACGACATCACCAATATCATTCGAATATTTAAGACTAGAATAATACCTCTAGACCCATGGGATTCGGAATAATGGTGATCATTGAAAATCATTCAGTCCGTTTCTCCTTTTATATTTATATTTTTATACTTATTTCTATTTATATCATCTCTGATATAAAAGATGACAAAATGATAATGCTCCATTCTTTATACTTATATTTTTAACCGTGTGGTAACGGCGTAAGAATATTGCCACTTCCTTTCTTCCCGTAGGTGTCTTAAGGGGCGACTAAGGGGAACCGCCTTCAATATCGTTATGGTAACCGATGCTTAGCGGGTTAACCATCTCTATATACATCAGACTAAAATAATCAGACCGAAGATAGGCAGTATTGTCTGAGGCGCGAGTGATCTGATACTGCGATAGCCAATCCTCTTACCAAGGGTGGCGATTATGGCATAACCTTCGTATGGGAAATAAACTGAAATGAGTCACGATAGCCGTGTGGTTGGGTAGTCAGAATATCGAGTCAAGAGACCCGAGTTCGATCCCCAGGTGGCAGTACCAATAAGTTTTTTCAAAAACTTTATCGTTGAAAACGAATTTTATCGTTAGCTTGGACATAAAGGTGGCGACGGGCTCACCACCTGTCACTTTGTCCCGAAAATATCTTCGGATGAAGGTGGGTCAAAGGGACTTAATTGTCTAGACTAGACCTCTGTCTAGCCCTGTATTGGGGATTGCGTGAAGATATTTTTTTTATCTGTACGGGAGAAGCCTAAGTCCTGCAGTGGACCTTAACAGGCCATATATATGTATGTGTGTATGTATGTATGTATATTTTTTTATTTATAATGCTGAGGACTTACCTGTACGGCTCACTAGGGCGAGTAGCCCCATCGCCCCGATTAGGTAGGCCATGACGACGACTAAATCGCGGGAGCGTTCATAACACCATTTTTAACGCACCGATGCACCCTTTATCCGATCATCTGTAATAAAAATACAGTATATTGTATTACAGCAATATCAGAGCTGTTAAAATATTAGACTTTATTAATGTTTACATAATGTCTATAACTCTTCCCCAACTTTATTGTATTGTTGTAGTGAATGAACTTGATCGGAATTCTAATCTAGACACCCGAGGTACCAAGCTCGTACCAACGGTGTTGTTTTAAACTTATGTACGATTTACATCGTTGGCTCGGACATTAAGACTACCCCAGTCTCATCATGTGTCATGTTGACCCAAAAAAGTCTTCGGTGAAAGGTGAATTTAAAAGTCTTAATTATTTAGACCTCTGTCTCCTCGGTACTGGGAATGGCTTGAAGATATATTTTTTTAAATAAATATTCGATGGCCACATGCATCATAGCCTTTTTTTATCGAGGCGAAGTTCATTATGGATACCAAGCCTTCGGGAAGAGACAGAACTCCCACCCACTATTCAGACTATGGTGGTATGGAACGAACACGATAGTCACCATCAGAGTTGAGGTGGGGTCACGGAATCTCCATTCGGAACGCAACCGTGGCCCCTTTTTCGGTGGGCTACAATATCCCCATCCCGGGAGCAATAATCTTGCCCCCGCGGTGCTACCACGGTGGCTTGAGACCACGTCGAGCAACTCTTTTCCTCAGAGTCTCTTTAGTGAGCATTCGGAGCTTATGCCCCAAGTGCCCGCGACTCTTGAGGTCTCGTTTCTGGTATGGGAACACCATTGTTAGGAGGGCCGTGAGGAGGCTTAACTGTGCCTCGATGCCGAGTGCCTCGATTATTTACTAGATTCACCTAGTAAATAATTTTTACTTGAAAACGACTCTAAGGTTTTTCTATTTTGTTTTGTTTGTAATTGCCATGTCAAAGTAATAAAGATAATTTTTTTAAACCATCGCTAAAGTCGGAAATGTGGCAAAATTTATTATGTTTTTTGGTATTTCGTCGCAAATAGATTAATGATCACTCGGGAAATACGATTTTGTCTTGTTAATATATTTTCTATTATTTCTACGAATTTTACAAAATGATTACGAAAATACTTGTTAAAATTTGACAGTTCAACATCTGTCAATTCAAATGATTTATGGATAAAGATAAGAGATGGATAAAGAATGTTCTCGGATATCAAAATAATTTGAAACTACTTATTATAGCCGTAAAATTACTACAACCTCTCTATTCCCGTCCGTTTCCTAAGAGGGGATTGAGCTTAAAGCCTAGTAAACGACTAAGGCTACGTATAGATGGCAGGACAACCATCTAGAAAAATACCAGACTATATATAGCAGACCGTCGATGGAGAGCAACGTTAACACCAGCTTGCCAATTGAGGCAATTGTGGAAAATAATACTATATGATATGTTTCAGTGGATTTTAATACTTCCATTTAGCGATATGCATATTTGAATACACATTTTTTCCAAAGTTTCCTTTTTTTTGTATGTTTCGTTTCTTATGAAATTATTTGTGTTTAATTTATGAATATCTGTATAACAAAAATTAATATTTGAGTTAAAAGTCACGATAGCCTAGGGGTTGGGTGGTCGTAATTGCGAGTCATGAGACCCGAGTTCGATTCAAAAAATTGTGTATGAATTATATCGTTGGCTTGGACATAAATGCGGCAACGGGCTCACCACCTGTCACGTTGTCCCGAAAATATCTTCGGTGGAAGGTGGGTCTAAGGGACTTAATTGTTTAGACTAGACATTGCATTGGGAATTGCGTGAAAATATTCATTTATTATTATAATATTTGAGTCATGGATGTTTGGATGTATATATTTAAATAATTCATATATGTAAATATATTGTACCGTTTGCTTTGCCACTGAAACAGGCAAAGGCTCAACATCTATCACGGTGGCCCAAATAGGCTCAGGTGAGTTTTACTTCATTGTCTATGACGTTATCTATTACATTTATTAATTGTAAATTAACATACTTCAGTATTACGACCACGCGTGAAACATGGAAACCGTGAAACCTGGCTACCCCGTCAGGGACTGTGCGTGAAGATAAGTAAGTATAAGTAAGTGTGAAACATTTTCACGGATATTCAAAGTACTGAAATAATATTTTATTTTAACTTAACCAAATAGTTATAAAGAAAATGATGAATTTGAAAGAAGCGATACTGGTTTGTAAGGATTGTGATACTCGGCGATCTGTTCTCTCTAGCTACCTCGTCAGACGCTATGGGTGAATATATTTATTCCATTTCAACAGTCGAAGACTATAAAACCACTACATGCGCTCATGATGAATATCAATATTCTGTGATAAGTCCAAAGAAAAATACGAAAATAATGGTTTCCTTTCCTAAAACATTTCTACTTCAACCACTTTTATTTTAGATTATAAAAGTAATTTTATGGAAATGTCTTTTAATAATTTTGTTTTATTTTCACTAACTGGAAAATTTCCTTTCTTGCTACTATTTGAAAAACTGCTCGATTCAAATCATCGAATACAAAAACTCACTGGGCCGAATACAGCGTCGCTCTTTCTGTAAAAATATTCTCTCCGTGTCATGGAGTAATTTTACAGACGCAAAATTACACATTATAGACATACACCTAGGTCTGAAAAAAATGTTTCGCGTAATGTTTGGTTCGTGGTAAATTAAAATATTTATTTCGTGTGTAAACAGCAAACGCTCTGGAGTTTTTATTTCTGACAATACATATTTTAGAGTCGTGTTTGATATATTTTAAACATGGCCTATGCAGTTCTATACAATGATCCCGCATTAAATCTTTATTTGCTGTTATGTATATGTACATGAAAAATGGAATCAGAACCAAACCCGAACCCGAGAAAATGTAAAAAAGTGATTCATTGACCGTCCGGGAATCGAAACCGGAAATTCAGAGATGGTAACACTTTCAAAAATAGTGTATACAACACTCGCCTACGGAGGTCGTCATACATATGTCGAAAACAAAGCGTCCGCTTTGCGGGCACGCGGCTTTGTCATTATTTGGAGTAATAACACTCCAAGTCGCTACTAGTACTCTGACAATGGTAACTATTATACTTCTACCATACGCTATAATACATTAAAAAGAAGTAAATATTTTATTCACAAAGAAATTTTCTCAAACAGGAAGGATAGACTCACCACATTGTTCTGTATAGGTTTCGGTGAAAGGCGGGTCGAAAAGACTTAATTGTATAGATCTCTGTCTACCAAACTTGCAGAAAAATACTTATCTTCACGCACAACCCTTAACGGGGTAGCCAGAGAGAATAGATCACCAAGTGTCACGATGCTTACATACCTCTTTCGCTTCTTTCAAATTTTCATTTTATTCATTCATGCACGTCTAGGTATTCGAGTATTCTTCTCCCTCCCCTCCCCTCTTTTGTGATCTTCGTAAGTTAGTCTCGGCCTACGTTGACACTTTTTAATAATCTTACCTTTCGAATTACTTAGCACGCCCTTTTGAATTTTCAAAAGGGCGTGCTTTTCAGACAAGTTCAATGTGTCTGTAGGTTTACACCAGGGTTCGGCTTTAAGTCCTTATTTGTTCCTTCTGATTATGGATGCTCTGTCATCGAACATACAGGAGGAAGCACCCTGGTGTATGCTATTTGCTGATGACATTGTGCTTGTCGGAGAAAATGCACTTGAGGTACAGAGCAAGCGGGGAAAATGGCAAGAAAAACTGGAAAGTGTCGGATTAAAAATAAGCAGAACCAAAACTGAACACATGTTCTGTGACTTCAGTTGTCCATCCAGTTTTTCTCATATTGCCTTGGATGGTGTTCTCCTACCAGTCTGATCCGAATTCCGTTACCTTGGGTCAGTGATCCAAAATGACGGCAATGTCGACCGGGACGTAAAGAATAGAATAAATGCGGGATGGATGAAATGGCGACAGATCTCGGGAATAACTTGCGATCCACGCATGCCTCTTAAACTTAAGGGCAAAGTTTACAAAACGATCGTGAGACCTGTCGTATTGTACGGATCAGAGTGCTGGGCAACGAAAGTGACGGATGAAAGAAGAGTGCATGCTGCCGAGATAAGAATGTTGAGATGGATGTGTGGAGTGACTAGAAAAGATCGCATAAAGAATGAGTATATAAGGGGAAGCTTGAAAGTAGCACCAGTGACAGAGAAAATGAAGAGTGGTAGGTTAGCATGGTTCGGGCATGTAATGAGGAGGGTAGAATGTAATATAGGCAAAAGAATGTTAGAGATGAATGTGGATGGACGAAGAGCTATGGGGAGACCAAAAAAACGATGGATGGATTGTGTGAAAGAAGACATGAGAAAGAAAGGAGTGAGTATTGACATGACGGGAAATAGAGGAGAGTGGAAGAAGAAAACATGTGCCGACCCCACATAGCATGGGATAAGGGCAGGAAGAAGAAGAAGCCCTTTTGAATTTTATTGATAAGATCATCTTTAAACGTGATTTATTGCGAATCTCTTCGTTTTATTTTAGATCGGACAACGTAACGCTGCACATTGTACAAAGAGATCGAATCTCCACTGCACTCAACTTTTATGCTTCTTCTGGCAAACCCAAGTTTCGCTGACTTTGTTATATACAAAGTCATTATCAGCACTGAGTTATGTATCGCAAGGCGTGCATTTTTCACTATGCCTTGCCTTTTGACTAACGTAGTTAGGGCATCGTTGATTTTGTTGCCAGAATCGACACGCCTGTCCACAGCTATATCACATCTTCCATCCCGGCTAAAATCGCTCCCCAAGTGTACAATTTCATTCACCTGTTCTAGACTTTTCTGATTTACCTATATTTCACATTTCGCTCTCTCTTCATCCCGTTCAAATACTAGAATCTTAGTTTTATTAGCATTCAAAACTTGCGACCTTTATTTTCACATTCTATATTCATATTCCAGAAAAATTAGTGAAGATAAGAAAACCAAAGCTGTTTATACTTAAGCATAGTCATCTGCAAATTCTGTTCGTTGACACAATAAAACTATACAAAATAGCATAAACTAATATTTTAGAACAAGACCTTGTTTATTTTTTACAGTTGCTTTATTCTGCAAACGCTTAGAGTGACCCCAGAATGAATAAATTTAGAGCTAAGACCCCTGACCTATTTAAACCAAACTCATTGTTTTACTAGATGCGTTTCGTGATTTCTTAGTTATCTTGCTCGCATATTGATTTTTTTATAGATTAGGGAGGCAAACGAGCAGGTGGCTCACGTGATGGTAAGTTATTACCACCGCCCATGAACACCCGCAATACCCGAGGCACGTGGGACGTGTACCACCACCACTCAAGCTCCGAGGCCAGGATGTAGAGTGGAAGAAGACAGTGACCTTGGATGCCAGATTGACCGCTCTCTACGTATGACCCCTCAGGTCGCATACGTCATACAGCGCGCAAGAGCTGCGAGGGCGGTCCTCCGTCCGGTTCTGGCATCCAACCTGCCAACGAAGACCAAGGTAGGGATCTACAAGACCAACATCCGCTCGCGAATCACATACGCTGCACCAGCGTGGTATGCGTTCACATCTCCCGCACAGCGGAAAAGATTGCAGGTTCAGCAAAACATTTCCCTGAGAACGATTGTGGGAGCTGGTCGTTACGTCCGGAATGACGTCATCGCCAGAGATCTTAGAATCGAATCAATCCATGACTTTGTGGTCCATTTGGCGCGGAAAATGTATGACCGCGCTGATAATGGGCCACATGAACACCTGCGCGACCTGGCGTCCTTATCGGACCTCCTGCCGCACCACGCTCGACCACCAGAGCGGCGACCTCTCCCTAGGGAATTGTTGCAGCCACCACCCGACCTCGTTGAGCGGGAGGACGGGGAAGAGTGAAAGACCCGACGCATGGCGTAAAATACGCAACACCTCGACACATATACCGCAGAAAGCGGTACCCAGGACCGGGGGAGCAGCAGCCCCCTGAGAAGACGCCCGGGCAATGAGGCTTGCCTCGAGGCCCGATACCTGCGAAAGCAGAAGAAATCCGCTCACGCTCACCCGAGGCGTAGCAGATGCGTTGCCCGCCTCAGAGTGCCCCCACCCTAGAATTTGGGGAGGGGGGAATATGGAACTCCGGTTACCTGCACTCACCAGAGGAAACGCAGAAGATTGTTAGACTTCTACTTCACGCCGGTATTCTGTGAGTGGTACTTCCCCGGTCGAGCCGGCCCATTCATGCTACAACAAAACCTGATGCGTGGCTCTACAACTGTAAGTCTGTCTGTTATGAAAGAAGTTAAAATTCAGTGCTGAACATAGAGACCTATGTCACGGCATTCTCAATAATGGGGTAAACAGAGATCCAAATAGTTAAATTCATTGGACCCACCCTGCACCGAAGCTTTTGGAACAATGTAGCAGGTGGTGAGACTATCGCCATTATCTATATCTGTGTATCTTATGTATACGTCTATATCTAATCTATGTGTATTAAAAAAAATTCTCGGGAAACGAATTTGCAATCGTAGTTCCTTGCCACCTTGCAAACTGCTACCGTAACCGATCAAAAGAAAGGAAGTGGCAATATTCTTACGCCGTTACTACACGAACACGTTGGGTGTCGTAAGAGCCGACTAAGAAAAACAGCCTTGAATATCTATATGGCAACCGATAGATGGCGGGATAACCATTCAGATCAAAAAATATCAGACCGATGATGCTGGTGCTGCGATCGCCAATCCGCTTGCCAAGCATGGCGGTTATGGCAAATCCTCTCCATGGGAGAAAGTTTTATAACTATAATTATTTGCGAATTTGTCTGCAGTCCAAATTTTTTGGCTATAAATAGAGAGCGCCACCGCTAAGTGACACCGCACAAATTCTAGATTCATTATTAAATCAAACAAATTGAAAATACACCGAAACTTACTAATGTCTAGTGCCACGATAAAAACATGTAATGTGCCTACATTCTGCGAAAATGAAATAGAAAAACTATGCATAAAACAGTGAGTAAATACAAAATTAAATTGAATAGTATTGGCTTTGTTACGACGAGACATAACACACCGTACTCACTTTACACAAGACCTTTGAACATCACTGTCGCTGCTCACAATGTTAGTAAAAACATTCAGCGCTTTATTAAATTTATTTTATATTATTTTTATTTTAAACAAAATTGTAGTAATAAAAGTACTTTCTGATATCATTTGTGAATTGATTATAAAAAGTATCGTGCTGCAATAAATAAAAAAAATCTTCACGCAATTCCCAATACAGGGGTAGACTGAGGTCTAGTCTAGACAATTAAGGCCCTTCGACCCACCATCCATCGAGAAGGTGAACACTATTGTCCTAGCCTTGGAAAAATGTCAATTACAAGTTGACAACCTATCTATCAAGATGGAGCAATTGAAAAAAGAATCGTCGATACTACTTATGAAGTTAAAACCAAAAGCATAAGATTCATAACACATGGAAGATAAAAAATTTCACGTTTCACGTTAATCGCCTCTTACGACACTCATAGGAACAGAGGAGGTCGTACATTCTTACGACCTAACCACGTGGCATTTCTTAGTTTCACATATGTTCATAAATTAAATGAATAAAAACGCTTATAAATAAAACCATTTTTAAATACATCAAGTAAAAATCTTGTTCTTATTTACAATGCAGAACCACTAAAACTCGATTTGCATATATCAAATCCCCCCTCCTTACTTATTCGACGAAACGAACAAAGCTATGCAAACAGAGTCCTTTTATTAACAGGAGCTTGTTTGCATCCGAAATTTGTTTGTGCTGAAAACGGTACGAGTGCTTTAAAAATGCATATTTTTGCTTACTTAATATGTTCAGGTAGTAGATATTAATATTCAGTGGTTAAATAGCCTACACATATATTACAGAATGGTTTCTACGTAAGAATCTGCAACCCCCTTTTTCGTCGTTCGTGTTATACAATACCACTAATGGAAAAGCCTTAAAAATGTATGTATTTTAATAATTTCTTGTATTTACGCGAATACTACACATTTAAAATAAAACGATTTTCGGATTTTATCGCGTTTTTAATTAGTTTTTACAAAATATTTTTATTTCCCGACGTTTCGAATGCTTTACAGCAACCGTGGTCACGGGGGTCCCCCTGTGAGTCCGTTAAGTAAACGCGATAAAATCCGAAAATCGTTTTATTTTAAATGAATGTATTTTTTTAGAAACAGAAAAAAAGAAACATTAAATATGTTGTAACAACCACCTAACAGGAATCGTAAAATTTTAGAAAAACTAATAAAAATCAATAAAGAACATGACAGATTACTGTCATGAATAGCTGTAATTTTTTTATAAAAGTATTTTGAGTAAGTTGTTTGAGAAAAGTTATAGACTATTTAGCATCATCACACAAAACGTAAGAATGGAACTCAAAAAAAGTTGGAATTGTTAATTAACTTTTTAAGTGGTCCAATTTCGGAAGAAACCGCATACTCCAGCGAGTGCTTTATAAAGAACACAGACTAAAAAAGTTACGTTTGATAAACGACAGAATGTCAAGCGTAACGTATTTTTTGTTAGTGTGTGTTTTTTTTTTCTTGAAAAAGAAGGATGAGAAAGATTACACGTCTATTTATTTCGAGGCCGACGCACGTATGTCGTGGGGAGCCTTTATTGTTTGCGATTTTTCAAAACTAAAATGTATTTGTGTTCATATTTCCTCTTTGTATACATTTATGCTAGAGCGGTATAATTTTTTAAATGGTGGAGCATACGAGCGGTTTCATTTTATTGATGTACGTTATGTCTTTTATTTCGTCCATGAAATTAAGTTAGTTTTTTTATTACCATAAACTAACTACTAAAAAAATTTATGGAATTATGACCTTTGTTGATACGAGCTCAGTACAGTGACAATATTTTCAATCTTTTTTTTATGTACTCATTTACTATTTTATGTCTTTAAGTGTGCACATAAATTTATAAAAAATATTGCATAAATTTACAATACCGGAAATGTGGCGATTTCGGCTAATCCGTTCGGGAGGGGCCCATGTCCTGAGGTGGACTTTTATAGGCTGATATGATAATGATGAAGAAACAAGGAATTGATTAATTTCTTTCATAGACCAATGACCTAAAAAAATGCATTTACAACAGATCGATACCCTTTTTTTATTACTAAGCCAGAGAAATACCTTCGTTGTTTCTGATTCCATTACACAAGTGCTTAAGCTGCTTACTTTGCGATCAGAGCAATGTTCCACGTTGTTGTCCCTATCTATGTATGTACTTACATTCCATTTAAATTACTTAGATAGCAGCAAGCTTAGGTGTAAGATCGTTAAAACTTATCTCTGTTAAAATATGAATTGGAATAACTAAACGCTTTAGAATTTGGACAACCCTAGTTTTTGATCAATAATTAATAGAGATTAAAGCCCTCTGAACTTTCATTGATTTCATTTCAAGAAACTCCAAAATCCTCTAAAGTTCACTGCATGTAGTAGAGCTCTGTGGAGATGTAACAAAGGTATTATTCGTTTATATACCGTATCATATGTGAAAGTCCATTGCGCGATATAGGCTTCCCTCGTAAGGAAACTTTTGCCACAATGGGTAAGCGGTTTTCTAGAAGGTTACGGAGCCATCTATCGGTAGCAATTTTGAAGTGTTTTCTCTAAGGCGCCTCTTATGACGTGTTACATTCGCCGATTCCAAATGGCATGCGGGGTAATTAATATGTTTTTATCTTAACGCAATTTTGTATACTGGGGTGAGCAAAGATCTAGACTATACAGTTCTTTTGATTCAGTTTTTTTTTTGTGACATCGTGACTGGTGGTAAGCCTATCTCCGTCTTAGGGTCCAAGCTAACGGTACAATATAGTTACATACATATATATTTACTTAGATGGATATTTAATAAATTCATATAAGCATTCATGACTCGATTACAAACAATCATCTTCATCACACAAATGTTTCTCCCTAGCGGGATTCAAACCCGCAAACCACCTTCGAAGGCACACTACTAAGGCCAATACCAATCTTTAGGGGTTGCTGCCGAGCCCCATGCAGCCACGGCCATTCGCTGTTCCATCTAGTCTGCAATTGCCAACAACCGTCCAGAGGCATAGGGACATGGGGCGTATTCCGGGGTTCCATGTCACTAAGACGATAGCATTTTGATTGTGTGGTGGTTAATAAGCATTATAAACACAAATGTTAATGAAGTAATATAAATAAAGAAGAATCATCATTGATTCCTTAAAACATGAAACTGGTCCATGAGAAAAGAGTAATCTTGTCTCATTAAATAATTTTATACGCCGTCCCCAATACTGAGGAAGACAGATTCACAATCTTTTTTTTATAGAAAAGGCCGGCAAACGAGCAGGCGGCTCACGTGATGGTAAGAGGTTGCCGCCGCCCATGAACACCCGCAATACCAGAGGCATAGCAGGTGCGTTGCGGGCCTTAGAGTGCCCACCCCCCAAAAATTGGGGGAGGGGGGTGCGTGGGCCTCCGGTAACCTGCACTCACCAGACGAAAAGCAGAAGTTTTTTAACCTTCTTCTTCACGCCGGTATTCTGTGAGGTCGTGGTACTTCCCCGGTCGAGCCGGCCCATTGATGCAACAACAAAAGCTGATGCGTGGCTCTACCACTGTTAAAACAAGTCTAGACAATTCTAACCACCGAAGATATTTTTTGGGACAACGTCACCGGTGGTGAGCCTGTGTCCGTATTTATATCCAAGCCAACAATATAAATCTTACATAAGTTTTAGGTACAAATTGATTTTTTCATGAAATTATTCATATATAGGTTATAACCGCCCATCTTAATGTCCAGCGACATAATTCGAACTTATTTAAAAAAAAACCATTGGTACAAGCCTGTCGCCTGGGGATTGAACACAGGTCTTTTGACTTCGAATCCCGATCACCCAGCCACTCGGCTGTGGAGACTCTAAGGATTTTAATTAATGAAAAATGTTGTAAAAAATAATTGAAGAAACTTACTGTTAAATAAAAATATTATAAATACCAAATATATAAGTATAAGTATTGAGAGTCATTCGGGCATAAACTTATTGTTCTTTGTTTAAATTCAAGCCAATTTTTGTACAGAGGGGACACATCTGGGTTTCGTTAATTCCAAAGCTAATTTTGTATCTCGAATATTCTGCAACAAATATCTTTTTTCCGATATTTTTATTTGTCTTTTGTCTATTTTTGTAATAACTTGCTTCCTTTTTATCCGTTCATTTACATTTCAGTTAGCATTTCTTTATTGTGCCAGTTTATAATTGGACAAGTAATAGTCTCAAATACCTTTGAAAATATTGTCAATATCGAAATGAGTCTATTTGTCGTTATATCACTTCTCCATTCTTAAAGACAGGTACAACTCTAGCCTCTTTCCAAGCATTTGGGAAATGACCCTCCTTCAAGGAATTGTTAAATATGTAACACAAGGGACGAGCCAATACTACTGCGCATTTACGATCTCTGCCTCGTGCATATTATACATGTTAGCTAGTCAGTTATTAGCTAGGACACTAAGACGGCGACATGCTCACCACCAGTCACGTTATCTCAAATAGGTTTCGGTGGTAGGTGGGTCTAACGGACTTCAATATCTATTCATCTGCATATCCCAGCAAAGGAAATCGCGCGAGTATATGAAAAAAAATATAGAATTTCGTCAGTAAAACAAAAACTCATTCCTAGTTAATGTTTCAGTGTATTCGAGCTTGCATCGAAAAAATTTATTTATCATGTTCATATTCTAGTATGCGAACGTAAAATACAAATACCGGAGGTCTGTATGTTGGCAACGCTAATAATATTTGCATACGATTACATAATTTGTTATACATGCATAAACAAATGAGATGATATTTTGTCCTGCCGTAACTTTAGAAAAAAATACAATGAATAAATAAAGAAGTTATGTATAAATTTTAATATAAAGTCGTTATTTACGGTTTTGCGGGTGAATTAAAAACAATTATGATGGTAGTCTTTTCTTTAATTAGATGGATGATGGAGGTTGTCGTAAGAGGCGACTAATGAAAAAATGCGATCGGCTATTGACTGGTGACTTGATAACCGTTAAGAAAAATAGCAGACCAAAATTCAGCGGATCGGAGACGGGCGTTAGCAGCAGTGCGATGTATGGTAACGTGATCGCCAAACCGCTTGCTAAATGTGGCATTTTTTGCAAAGGCTTCCTAATGTTGTAAAGTTGGTGGGGTTACAAAAGAATTGCGAGACGTGTAGTTCATAGTAGTACATAGTCGTAGTAAAAGTACATTACGTTTTATATTCTCGTGTGGCACGTTACAATATAGAGGCTTATGTCCTACTTCTGCAATCCGTAACTTTTGACACGACAATTTTATACATTAGTTAATAATCAGGACGATTGTTGCCACTATATAGAAATCTGTACCAGATTTAAATAACATAAGCATTTGTTTATTGAAACTTATTATATTGTTATAAGTAACAAATCCTGACGGCTTACTTATATAAATCGCATCTCCTATTAGCAATAATTACTACATTCATTATATGAGAATTGTAGAAATTAGATTTCAAAAGAAACCGCTTTTTATGCATCCATTTATTAAAATTAAATATAAAAAAATAATTTCAAAATTTATTTTGACACTGGTTGACTATAACTCAAAATGGTTATAACTACAAAAAACCAAAAAAAAAGAAGAAAACTTCACTGACTGTATTAACTGAAAATTCGACGTCTTCTTTTTTAAACGATCGCTTCTATTCATGTTGCCAGCAATCGTCGAGATTTATAACAGTAATCAAATCGAAAAACAAAATATTAATGTCGTTAGGGTTGGGAACACTTTTATCGTTGTCCCCGAATAATATCGAGAACTGCGTGCCCGGGACGTTTATAGGCGAATCTACGGTTTATGAGCGTGGTCGTTAACGATGATATACTGAACACGCCCCTTTTGTCCGACACAGTCAACGCCACGGTGGAATTTGCTGTCTCGACAATCGATAGCGATTTGTAAGGCTTTTTATAAACTGAAAGTTTCTAATGTGAAAGTTTTGTATTATATTTACTTTTTTTATGGCGGTGACTTTGTTGAGTTACGACTCAGCCAGTATGATCTGATTAACATAATCGTCTCACAGAGTATCGTGAAATAATCTTTAACTGATGTCTTTGTTAGCTCATAAATCTTATTCAACAAGCAAACTCTCCAGCCAAAAAGAAATCCAAATATAAATTTATTAAGGCCTATATTAGTCAAGACTTAAGCCTCTCCTATATGCTAGGGTTTGCCAATCTACGACACAATCTGACAACGTATAAGGATAAGTGACGTACAGAAACCGATTATGTGGGTGCCTGCTCTAGGGTCTTGGGTTCCGTTGCCGTTGCCGTTCCGTTGCTGTGCAAAATTTGGGCTGATATTTATGGCTAATGATTTATTTTACTTACGCGAACACTACACATCTAAAATAAAATGATTTTCTTCTTTCTTTCTTTTTATTAAACCATATATATCTTCACGCCATTCCTAATACAAGGATAGACAGCGGTCTTGTCAACTAAGTCCTTTCGATCCACCTTTCACCGAAGACATTTTTAGGACAACGTGACTGGTGGTGAGACCGATGTCGCCCTTACATTCTAGCCTACGATACAATCCGAACATTATTTTTGAAAAAAAAAAACTCATTAGTGACACCCTACCACCAGGGAATCGAACTCGGATCTTTGGACTCGAATTCCGATCTCCCAGCCACGCGCCTATAAGCCCGAAAAATAAGATGTACTACCGAAATATAGCTGAAAAATCATCCCAAATAATACCACACCATAATCAGCAGAGTGGCAGAATCTGACAAGGTATTCAGAGAGAACAGATCGCCAAGTGCCAACTTGAGGTGTGAAATATCTGATGCTGAGATCTTGGTAATAGGATCACCAAACTAATTGCTATACGTGGTAATTATGGTAAACTCAATTTACAGAATAGGTTTACGTCTTAACAAAAGCTTTTACACGACGTCAAATAAGTAACAAAGTGAAATGTGTTTATGTTACTTTGTATTATATCCTTTGAGTTTCCCTTGGAACATAATAAACATTCCTAAAAGGCTTTACCATGTCTGCGCCTTTTATCATTTTTATTATGCCTTACGTTATGGTCACTAAAACAGATTATTATCACGCAATAGGTCACAGAGTTTTATGATGTGGCATACTGAAAATAAGACGTATCATACGCAGCTTTGACCTATCAAGCACCAACAAAAAAGTATATAAAATTATTAAAAGATTATTTCACGTCACGATAGCTGAGTGTTAAGTGTCAAAGCAATTATTTAAAATACACATATATACACACAAAATACGCATAACAACTGGCCGCGTACATCAAATAATGACATATAAGCAATTTTAATTTTAGTTACAGTATTGTAATTTTCGTTAGAAACTCTATCTAAATAAGTACAGCTATGTATTTGTATTTGTATTTATTTCTACCGGTGAAAGAATTTTTAAAATCGGTTTAGTGGTTAACCCTTACACCTTGTAAAGGTGTAATAAACAAACAAATTTACTTTCGCATTTGTAATATCACTTTATACTGGTAACGAAGAATACCGGTGAAATGTTTTACATTAAAAACAAATAACATTTATATCTATAATATAAAAATTTTAAATAGCCAGTAAGAATATAAAAAAACCTGTACGAAAATCAAAACATTCATACGACATCACCACTGTATATTTGCCGAAATAAATGAGAAATAAAAGCTTTTATTTTAATAATACGATTCGCATTTCAAACTCACGGCTGCGTGAAGCAATATCGTTAGGAGAGTAATGTATTGTTTCATAAATACGAAACAATGTTTCATTTTTTTCTAAACGCGAAATACGAGGCTACAGCCGCGTGTCCCCGCGGTGCCGTATGTTTAGAATAGTGAAAACATTTTGCTATTCGCTCTGTAAATAGAAAATATTGTTTTATAATTATAATATACCCTTCGATTTTTTTTACAACCACCTCTTTCATTGCCTGCCTAGCTTGTACGTCTTATCTCAATTTAGCCTAATGGGTGACTTAAAGTCGGACTTACGTGCTACTATGTGCTTTAATAATTTAGCGGAATATATTTTTAGCATATATGTTGTGATTAATTAGATTGTCTAATGTCAAACATATTTTTTTTGAATAAATACATAGATTAATAAGGTATATACACAAATAGAGACATCACATACATTGCTCTGATTCCATGTATTAACTTAAGCATTTTGTTATAAAATCAGAAAAAAATGGACATTGACCTGTTCGCGAATCGAATCCGGAACCTCAGAGCTAAAAACATCTTAAAAACCGGGAACTCAAAAAACTGGGGTACCCCAGTGTTGAGAATAGCATGGAAATATTCAAATATTCATTATTATTTATTTAATTTTAACACCTGTACAGACTTTTGTTAATTGAAGGCACGTGTTCGACTGAAAATGCAAATAAAAATGAGCGTAGATAAAAAAAAGCCATGAGAGGTTTCAAAACGCCCTCGAAAATTGAGAGTGTTCGGTGGTGGAAACGTTTAGTGGTTGTTATCTTTTTTTGCTTTTAATGGTTATTTTAATTTCGAGCCAGTGCTAACTCTTTTATATTGAATACTTCTTTCATGTGTTAACCATCTTGTATGATAAATTTAATTAGGCGTGGTCTTAGGCACTAAGACAGCACCAGGCTCACCTAATAGGTTCTGGTGAATTAAACTCATTTATCCGATCGCCGACTATTCCAAAAATGGAAAAAGCGTGAAAATAAAAATGATGTTCCATAGCAGCATAGATCTGCCAGAAGAAGCATAAAATCAATTCAAATGCAGTGTAAATGCATTCGACTTTTATGCTTCTTCTCTCTTCGTAAAATGGACGGCGTTGCTTTGACAGACCGAAAACGAAACTACGTGATTCCCAGTATGGATGGTTTAAAAGATGATCTTAATACTGAAATGGATAAGGGCGTGCTACGATCGGGGGCATCCGGGCGGGCACGTTGAGCGAATGACAATCGAATGGTGAAGAAAGTATATGACGAGCAAGTTAACATTTAAAGGTGTCGAGGTAGGCCGAGACTAACCTTCGAAAATCATGTGAGCAAATTGCTCGATGAGGAATCAATGAAAGATCAATAGTACTCGAATATCGAGAGGAGTGTGTATGAAAATTATTATGAATGTGAAAGAATCGAAAGAGGTATGTAAAGATCATGACATTTGGCGATCTGTTCTCTCTGGCCACCCTGTCAGAAAGACTGCGTGAAGACATTTATTATTTAATAAAAATGCAAATTTTTGTTGAAGTCTATCTCTATATAAAATAATAGATTATAAAATAGTTGAGGACACTGGAGCCCAAGGCGTTTGTCATTGGGCAAACTTCCAAGTATTTAACGCTTGAACCACGTTTATTTGAGTAAACGAGATTTTCTCACAGTATAACTATTAAATTCGTTGGCTGCGATATTAAATTGTAGATTTAGCAATAATGACGTGACGACCTTTGTGAACAAATGGCGGATTTTCAAGGTGACTCGGGTCTGGGTGTTTGTTGGTATCTTCGTTGTTTCAGATTCCATAAAACAAGTGCTTTAGCTTACGAATGAAAGCAATATATGCGATGTTGTCCCTATACATTTATTTATATTTATCAAATTGAGTTAATTTTTTACCTATGTATTAATTTTTATTAATTTAATGACTGGAAATCGTTATTAATCGAAACAGCTTAGTGGTTGTGTAATTATAATTCGGATTAGAAACTCGAGTCCCAGTCCAAGAAAAGCTGGTACTGAGAATAATTTGTTTTAAAAATTTAAATAAATATCAATATCTTCACGCAATTCCCAATACAGGGGTAGACAAAGGTAGACCTTTGTCTACATACATTGCAAAGACTAGAGTCTAGACAATTAAGTCCCTTTGACCCACATTCCACCGAAGATGTTTTGGGGACAACGTGACAAGTGGTGAGCCCGGCGCTGTCTTTATGTCCAAGCCAACGATGTAATTCGTACATAAGTTTTTGAAAAACCCATTGATACGAGCCTGCCACCTGGGGATCGAACCCGGGTCTCTTAACTCGAAATTCCGACCACCCAACCACTCGGCTATCGTGACTTAAAAATTTAAGTACGAAAAAAGTGCGAGCCTACCACCTTGGGATCGAACTCTCTCTTAACTCGTATTCCGATCACCCAACCACTCGGATATTATGGGATATTTTATTAAATTGATTCTTTATAATTAGTAATACATATAACAGTGAGCAGATTATGGGTTGTATCTGAATAAATAACTTTAACAGAACTAACGTCAACAGAAACAAAAGGTTCGTGTCTTCTCAGATGAATGTAAAGTAGACTGTGATGCTACCTAGTGAACATATCACTCGTGACACTTGCCTCCAGAGATATCTCAACGTTACTCTTTTGACGTTTGATATTTATATTCAAAGCTGAGACAAAATACTGGAAACTGAGGTAAAATGCCCTTTAGAGACTCATGTCACCGAGAAAATGTTATTTCAGCTCAAGTTTTTGAGATAGGATATCCAGGTCTGATTTCTGATGAAATATTTTGGTTTAATTGCCTCTTAGTTTAGATAGCCGGGTTGGATCCCCAAGTGGCAGGCTCGTACCAATGGTTTTGTCTGTCTACCCCTGTATTGGGAATGGCGTGAAGATATATTTATTACTATTTATAGTTTCATGAATTCACTTATTTATTTAATTAAACTTTAAAATGTACAAAATGGCGGACTTAATGCCTAAAGGCATTCTTTTCCAGACTACCTTTGGTTTGAGCAGGGAAACTAGTGATGGATGCAAATGGCGAAATTAAAAAAAAATATTGATATAAAAACAAAATTTATTTGAAGTTTGTTAGGGAGTAATCGCCGTATCTAAGTTAACAATACAAATCATAAAACATAAAATAAAATATAAAGTGGTCAAGGGAAGCCGACGAATTGGAAGACTGTGTGTACAATATTTTGTAATAGTGAAAATTTAAAACTTCTCAGATATCTGGATGTACCGTGTTTGACGCAAATTATGGATTTGATGAAAGTTAAAGATGTGGCAATGATCTCGACACTAGGGCGTTCTGGTCTGTCTGGCTCCCATAGGGAGAAATGTGTAAAGATAAAAGAAAAAACTTCACTTGGTAAAACAATTTAGACAAATTTTGAAAAAATCATAGGTACGGGCTCTCACGGCAGCTAAAGGGAATTTTACTTAGCATTATGATCTATCTGTGCTTTGCAAATAAATAAATAAATATCTTCACGCAATTCCCAATACAGGGGTAAACAGAGGTCTAGTCTAGACAATTAAGTCCCTTTGACCCACCTTCCACCTAAGAAAATTTTCGGGACAACGTGACAGGTGAGCCCGTCGCCGTCTTTATGTCCAAGCCAACGATATAATTCGTACATAAGTTTTTGAAAACCCCATTGGTACGAGTTCGCCACCTGGGGGTCGAACTCGGGTCTCTTGACTCGAAATTCCTACCACCCAACCACTCGGCTATCGTTACTTCTTGGTTTTTTGTAGTCCTGGTATTCTACTGCTACAATCCACCTAAGCTACATAATAAAAGAAAAACTCTCTAATGTATTCTCATTTTGGACGAAAATAGTCTTCGGATTAAACGCGAATATAAGATACATTTCGCTTCAGACTAAAAAGATATTTTCAACTTAAAGGACTTCGTTTAGTAAGAAATAAATTAAGATTGATGAAAAAGAAATTGTTTTTAAATTTTTCGACGAAATTTCAGTAAAAGCGTTGGGGTTTTCGACGCCGCTCAGAAAAGTAAATTGGAGTGAAGTTAACGCTTTCATTAGAAAATTTTACTTTATTTTTTTAACATCTGTTTTCAACTTAGTTATATCGGCCCATAATACTTGAAAATTTGATAAATCTGTCCGAGCTGAATTTTATATATTATTGCCGTCCAAAATTTAATGTCCAAATTTTACAGTAACGGTAAGAACCTTAAAATTGACTGGTCATAAATTGTTATAGAGTTCGATAGAGAAAACAGACTTTCATCCCTAGTACGAAGACATGTAAT
Organism: Sericinus montela; assembly: GCA_029286605.1. NCBI lineage: Eukaryota > Metazoa > Arthropoda > Insecta > Lepidoptera > Papilionidae > Sericinus > Sericinus montela. The sequence continues at coordinate 1,673,504 of JAGSMR010000074.1, read as the reverse complement.
TATGCAATATGTTCATTCAAAAGCTATGAGCTATTTGAATAATAGACTCGGACGCAGACGACGACAGGATCACCATCTATAGCATAGTTCCAAATATGCTCTGATAAAATGTGAGTCGATCTAATGTCAAGTCTTCTCAGTATCCCATTACCAGGAAATGCAAGAAAAATTAGACTAACAAGCAATTGGTTCATTTAAAAGTATGTAATTACTGACGCCCATGTTCACTTGTAATATTATAGCTGCAGGTACGTCGTCTGCCTTTGAAGAGGAACAATTGAGGGAAACAGATCAAGATGGAAGAGACATGGAAGTGTACTTAGGTAACCGTTCATTGCACGATACGCTGAATCACAAAAAGCCTCTACATTACCCCGGTGTTTTCGGAGGCTCTTAATTACCGCTTTTCACACAACATCAAAAGCCACCCGCTTGCCTCAGTCATTCAAAAGAAAATAAAACTGTAACGTAAGCTTCACCACAATTATTACTTGAAACACGATGAAATGAAAAATTTGCACCAATATTGCAAATTTTTTCACCAATAACAAGCTTCCCCGATAGGCTAATTTTTTAGTCTGCGGACTGCGAAACACATAGTCGCAGGTTCGGGCTCTCGACGGGCTTTCGACTTTAGTCATAAATCATCATAATTTAATTTGGTATTATTGGTATTCTTTTTTAAAATAAATGCAAAAAAGTAATAAAAACACAATATATGACACGAACTTCCGATAAACTTTTAAAAAAATTAACGGCATATAAAGAGAACCCAAAAAAGCAAATTAAAACTTTGCTGAACATGTTACTTATTAATTTGCCTTAAATTATTCTAAGAAATACTTTTGTTTAAGAACGATAAGAGATTTCAAACGATTAGAGAATTTTGTGTGTGGTGAAATCAATTTAGAGAAGTTAGAGGTAATAAACATACAAATACAAGCTAATTGAAAATCTGTGAAAAAAAATGAAATTAATGTTTAAAGTTTGTTTTTTTTTTTTCATTTCTAGTATAGCAAAATATAAATATAATGTAAGTATATCGTGCGTATAACAATATTTTACCCAAAAGTACGTGGTGCGTAAAATATATTATTAGCAGTACGTTTAGTGGTCTTGATAATGCTAATGGTGATTATAAGTCGAAAACATTAGTAATCAATCGGAGGAAACCATTATACACCCAATTCGTCACCTTCTATTATTGCCTCACATTGTATAGACCTCAGCCTACCCTAGAATAAAAATTAAGAATTAAGAAAATTAAGTTAAGAAGTACGCCCTTTTGAAGCAGAATTTTTGAAATCGGTTCACATAACATGGTTGAGTTATAACTTTAGTTATGTTACTACATGCCTAAAAAACATACCATTTTATACCAAATAGCAAATATCAAGTGCTCAGATAATGAAAACATTCTTCCTTTTCTGAATGATTCGCTTTGTAAGGTATACATTTTCATCACATTTTATGCTTATGAATTAAAATTTTATCTAAAATAAATGATAATTAAATAGAAAAAAAAAAAGATGATGAAGATCGAATAAACTAACCTAGTACATAAAAAAATATTTGTAATTTTTTGTTCAGATGGAGTTCAAACTGTCATTCGCATTTGAGTGATTGGCCAGGTAGGCCAAGACTAACCTTCGAATACCATGTGAGCTAACTTCTCGAAGAGGGTAGGGACAAGTACTTTCTAAGCGTTCGTGTATTGAATCGTGGAACTCGGTAATCTGTTCTCTCTGGCTACCTCAGAGACTGTGCATGAATATTAATTATTATATTTTTTCCCTTAGTCGCCTGTTACGGAACTCACAAAAAAATCTATTATATTTTACGCTATATACACAAAGCTTTTCATAGAAGGTTTTGCCATAGTTGCCATACATGGTGAGCGTGTTCGCAATCGCAAATTTTTGTCTTTGTCATATTATATAGGAAGATGCTGCTGCCCATCTCCTGATATTTTGAAGTCCCTCTCTCGACTTTTAAGACACCCATGGGATAAGACGGGATATCAGATTCTCTTAAGCCTTTGTGATACGGCGATGAGATGGAGTAACAACCCGCAAAATGATACAGGAAGACGATTAGATGCAGGTGGATGAAGAACGTTCTCTATGGTGAATTCTAGGGGCTTATGTACAGAAGTGGACTCTTGATAGGCTGTAAAGAAGAAGACACACAAAGCACATCACAGTAGCACGAAAGCACGTAATTCAATTTGATCGTATAATTTTAACAAGTGTCTTTGTCGTAAAATTCATAATTGAACTCAACAACTGATTTTGAATTGATAATAGCCTTTGAACTTTCGTAACACGCCCACGAGACAATGGCGCAGGAGTTCGAATAATTAAAACTTTTAAGCGATAAATAATGAATAAAATTAGAACACAGCTTTTGTATTGATCAAAAGCTTTAAAAGCTTAATAAATTTTTATAGACGTTATAAATTAAGCAGATATTACATTTAACATAAATTGCTGAGTTATAATGGGCAATTTATTTTAGAAATAATGTACTTGATGTGGTAAATGGTATGGTCATAATAAATGTTAACCTTTCACTTAATGGTGAATGGCTACTCTATAGCCTCTAACAACTGCAGACAACTCCAAAAGACGAGGATTACAGTCACACCTCGATGTGTAAAAGAGGATCGATTATTTCATTTCACAACAGGCACTAAGTTATTTTTCAATTTTCCCTTTATAATATTACTTTCGAAGTTTGAGTTAGGTACGAGTATATTGCTTTCTTTCTTAGATTTTTTTCAATGTTTGAGATGTTATCTTTCATGAAGTCTCGTTAATCGAAAACCACAATATTGTAATAAATTCAAAAACAATAAGACGTTACAAATAACACAGTGTAAACAAATTATGAAAAAATTAAATGAAAATGTAAACGGCGTTTCTTATAGCTGATCAGCCGAAGCCGTATTTCTCATAAATGTATTCGTGTGCTTAACGTAATAGTGGGATGAAAAGTGTTTCCTAGGAAACCTTAATGAAACTTCGATACAGACTAGCTTTAAGCCCGTGGTTTTGCGTTGAATACTATAAGTTGTGTTTGTAAAAATTATAAATATGTTTTCACACCTCTTCCAATAAAGTTGTAGACAGAGGTCCAGAAAATTAAGTCCTTTCCACCTACCATTCAGACAGGCGGTGAGCTCGACGCGATCTTTAGGTTCAAGATACAGATATTACAGACAAATTTTTATTTTTCGTTATGCTACTATGTTATTAGCTTTATAAACATGATGATTATGGGACATATACAGCTCTATGTGGTATATATAGCTCTCTACATAAGAGCTATATGTGGTTTATATAGTCGATTGTTCTGTCCGTGTCTGTAGTATGTTTTTCATAATCATCTTAGCGGCCTGTAAAAGTTTACAGCGGGACATATACCTCTCCCAAAAGTGAGCGCCACGCTAGGTAAGCGGATTGGCGATCGCAGTAACAGACCCCATGCAAATCAGACGCTTCTGCCCGTTATTAATCTGCTAAAGTTTAATCTAGTATTTTTCTAAGTTTTTTATCCCGCCATCTGTCGGTAGCCGCTTGCATTTTTAAGACTTTTTAATTAATCGCCTCTTAACAAACCGTAGAAAAACAGTGGGTGGTTTATTCTTAAGCCACCACAAGGCAATGATAGTGTAATGAGTTAAATTGTCAGCGCTTTAAATGTGATTGCTGAAACTTGCGCGACGAAAGCTTAGCTAATGGTTGAGTAATGTTTTTGTCGCGTGACGTCATTAACTCGGCCTAGCAGCGTAATGATTGATTAACTTCTGCCCGCGGCTCTGTTTGCGTTGATGGCTCAATATATAGTTACTGGGCTTGGAGATCCAAAAGCGCGATATGAAATAGTACGTTCCAACGGACCGGTGATTAGGTTTTAGTCCACAGTTTTTTTTTAAAGTTACTAAAGCGGAGTGGTTGGGTGATCGGAATTTCGAGACATAAACATATGATAAAAAATAGAGAAATAGATAGAAGAAAATTAAAAAAAAATCCTCTAATGCGCATTTCTCGTTAAAGAACTTCACAGATCTATGAAATTAATTTATTATTTTTTTTTTCTGAAAAGCACTAGTTTTATCATAATATATTACAGTGAAATATACGTGGGAAAATAAAATTTAAATAATAGGTTACGGAAAAAGTCTTTTCGCATTATAGTATGTGTGAACTTGTAATAAAATCTCTTTAGCTATACTATTTGCATCTGGCTGGGTTTAGTATCATTAAAAGTTTAAATTTTAAAGAAGATAATTTCAAATTCATATTAGAAAAATGGGTGTTTTTATCTATTTTTCTTACTGTCAAGATGAGTGAATCTTATGTAGATATTCGATAGTTTCTGAAATTTTACTACAAAAAAAGGTAAAAATGCAACGAAAGCTGCGCAAAACCTCGTGCGGTGTCTGTGAGAATAGCACAAATTTGGTTTAGGCGTTTTCAATCCGGAAATTTTGATGTCAAAGATGCACGTCGCTCTGGTCAACCTATTACTATTACTTACTATTGGTTGTGCAAGATCAGCGTATCAGTAGTTACGACGTACCTGAAGAACTGACTGGGAATTGACCACAAAACAGTTTTGGCGCATTTGAAATAACTGGGTACACAAAAAACCTCGACATTTGGGTACCTTACGAGGTCACTTAAAGAAACCAAATGACCCTGTACTCACATGTGATTTTTTATTACGACGTAATGAAACCGAACCATTTTTGAAGAAGCGCTGATAACTGGTGATAAAACGTGGATCACGTACGACAAGAACGTGCGAAAAATGTCGTTCAGGCTTCACAGACTGTGGCGAAACTCGGGTTAACTCGCAACAAGGAGATGCTGTTTGTGTGGTGGGATTGCAAGGGCATTATTCATTATGAGCTGTTACCACCAGGCAGGACCATCGATTCTGAACTTTACTGCGAATAACTGATGAGATAAAAGCAAGTAGTTGAGAGAAAGCAGTTGGAATTAATCAACAGAAGGGGCGGGGTTTTTCATCATGATAACTACCTCACTCATATTTGCCATTCAGCAAAATTAAGAGAGCTTGGCTGGGAGGTGTTAATGCGTCCGCTGTATAGTCCAGACCTCGCACCTTCAGATTTCCACCTGTTTCGGTCTCTTCATATTTCTTTAGACAGTGTCAGGTTAACATCACGAGAGGATTGCCAAAACCAATGTCGCGTTATTTTGATCAGATGCCCCAAAATTTCTATAGCAATGGGATCATGTCCCTACCTACAAGATGGCAAAAAGCTAACGAACAAAATGCTACCTACATACTTTAATTAAATGTAAATAAACTATATTAAAAAATGTGAATTTTCTTAAAAAATGCGGGGAAAAACGTCCCCAACATTTTTTTATTTACCACATTATTACGCTTAATTTTATCTGCTCATCCAAACAGTTACTATTTCAATGCCTAAAAGAGATATCAGTGTGTATATAATATTATATATTTTATAATATTTTAAATTATAATGTGGGGTGTAAGAGGAAATATGACAACTACCTCCCTAAATCAACCTCACCTGCACGCGTCCCAGGCGATGCAGCGTCTGTGGAGAGGTTACTCCGCCCATACTCTGGCTAAAGGTGTGGAAAACAACACGGAAAGTGACAGTTATGGGTTTTAAGCTCCCGCGAAAGGGCGTAAGCGTAGGCGCCAGGGGTAGCTTTCAGCAGTGGTAGGGTCCATGGAAGACCCATTGACCAGTTACCGCCCGCTCCAAACTGGGCAGCCCCCGGTCAATAAGGTACTGGTTCGCCCCAGCATTGTCTATTCCTACTGGGTGTCAGGAACACAGGGCTTGCCTAGAAGCAATGCTGAGCCATATTACACCTGCCACAAAACAGAAAAAGTTAACAAAAACTAAAGCTGTCACATCCATGCGCTTCGGTTCTTGGAATGTCCGTAGGTCTGTCGTAGTCTAGGACAAGTCTTCCGGACAACTAGAAGACTTCAGATAGCGCACAAAACCTGCGCAAAACGGCTGTTATAGATCTGGAGCTAGCACGTCTCAAAATATCTATTGCTGCATTACAAGAAACCAGGCTACCTGATGAGAGGTCTTTACGTGAAACCAATTACACCTTCTTCTGGAAAGGCAAAGCTACAAATGAACATCATGAGCATGGTGTCGGCTTTGCTGTTCATAATGCACTTCTGGATGCCATAGATACACCTCAAGGTATAACAGAGCGTATCATGGTTATGCGTTTAAAGACAAAATGCGGATTTGTCACCCTTATACCCGCTTGTGCACCGACACTCGCCTCCACCGCAGAGTGTAAAGACAAATTTTATGATAAACTCTGCGGTGTTGCACGCAATGTACCGGTTCGAGATCGACTTTATATACTGGGAGACTTGAACGCTCGCGTAGGGCAGGATAACATCGCCTGGCCTTAATGCCTCGGTAAACATGGTGTTGGAAAATTGAACGAAAATGGGCAACGTCTGCTAGAGTTTAGCTCAAAATTTCAACTATGTGTCACTAATACTTATTTTAAAGGTAAACTGAAGCGTAAAGTTTCTTGGAAACATCCTCGATATGGTCATTGGCACCAACTAGATCTTGCCTTGACCAATAAAAAATATCTAAAAGAAGTGATCCATGCGAGATCCTTTCACAGTGCACAGTGTGATACCGACCACTCTCTTATTTTGTGTACTGTCAGACTGTCACCTAAAAAGTTCCACTCCTCAAAAACTCCCGGAAGAAAGAGAGTAGACGTCTCCAGTACCAAAAATACGCAGCTAGTTGAGACTTTTAGTTGCCTGTTGCGAAAGGAAGTAGCAACCTGAGATAAGAATGCTCCATTGGAAGTGGAATGGGAATCTATTAAACACCTAATCACAAGGCAGCCGGACTTGTTTTTGGATTTAAAAAGTTGAAACCTCTTAACTGGTTTTCAGAATACTCGTCCAAGCTCAAACCTCTTATTGACTCCAAGCTAAAAGCTGCTTTAAAGTACCGTCTTAGCCCCAGTACTGCAGCACGTGATGAATTTTGCAAAGCGAGGGCAACGTTACAGAGAGTGAGTCGTCACTTTGCCAATATCTACTGTATGAACGTGTGTAAAAGTATCGAATATTGCGCAACTACAGGAAATAATCGCGGTGTCTACGAGGTTATTAGAGCAGCGCTCGCCCTTATACAAAAGAAAACGGCTCTTCTGAAAGAAGCACATGGCTCCGTTATCACCAATAGGAGCTGTCAACTTGTTCGTTGGGTAGAACATTATACGGGGTTATATTCTCAACCAGCTATAAAAAGTCCCGAAGCCGAGAGATTAGTAATGAATCTACCACCTATGAGTGAACTCGATAATCCACCCTCTGTGAATGACCTCCATAAGATCGTGATGCAACTTAGGGGTGGTAAGAGTCCTAGCATAGATGATGTGCTCACCGAACTCATCAAACCCAAATGCGTGTTGCCGCTGTTGCACAATTTTCTCAGTAAATGCTGGGAAAGGGAGCATTTCCCACAGGATATGCGTGATGCATATATAATAGCTTTATATAAAGGGAAAGGTGATCGCAGCGATTGTCACAGCTATCGTGGTATTTCCCTTCTTAGTATTGTTGGCAAGCTATTTGCAAGAGTTTTACTGGTAAAGCTGCAAATCCTTGCTGAGCACGTGTACCCTGAGGCACAGTGTGGCTTCCGCTCCCATCGATCCACTACTGACTTATTATTTACCCATCGGCGACTTCAAGAAAAGTGCCGGGAGCAGAATGCCCCTTTGATTATTGCTTTTGTTGACTTGAATAAGGCCTTAGACACCGTCTCGTGTCTGATACTTTCGAGATGCGTAGAGGACTTCGTCAGGGATGCGTTCTCGCACCGACTTTGTTTGGAATTTTCTTTTCAATTCTCCTTAAAGTTGCCTTTGGAGATAGAATCCATCTACACACAAGAGCAGATGGTAAATTGTTGAGCCAGGACTTATTTATCGACAGTCTACTATATGCTGAAGATGCTGCCTTTGTTGCAAATACCCCTCAAGAGCTTCCTCTCTGTTTTCTATGCCTATTAATGCAAAGAAGACCGTTGTTCTAGCACAGGGCTTAACTAATCAGCCGCCAATCTTGCTGGAAGGTGCACCCTTGGAAGTTGTCAATATATTCTGCTATTTGGGATCAACTGTCTCAAGCAATTTCTCTCATGAAGATGAGATTGATATTCGCATTGGCAAGGCAGGTATGACGTTCGGTAGGTTGCGTACGAGAGTATGGAATAATAAACACCTTACTGTAAACACAAAGATGACGGTTTATCAAACTTTGTTTTGAGCGTGCTTCTGTATGAAGCTAAAACTTGGACACGAACGAAGACTGAACAACTTTCACATGCGTTGTCTTCGGAGCACTCTCAATATAAAATGGAATTACAGAGTAATACACGAGAGTGTATTGGAGATGGCAAAACTTCCTACCATCATTGCTCTTCTCAAAAAAAAAAAAGCGCTTGCAGTGGTTGGGACATGTGCACCGAACGAGCAATACTCGTATGCCAAGGCAGGTTTTGCTAAGCCAAGTTGCATTCGCGAAGCGCAATGTGGGGCGTCCGTTACTGCGATTTAAGGATTGCGCAAAGCGTGATATGACATCTTTTAGGATTGAGGTTGGTAAGTTGGAGATCTCGCTTCCGATCGCATTGCGTGGATGAACACTATCTATGAGGGTTGCAAAATCAACGATAACGTCTGGTTTCAAGATTTAGCTCAAAAAAGGGTTAAGAAACTTTATCGTGAAGGAGTTTCGTTTGGCGCAAACTATGCGTGCCGAATATGTACACGCGAGTGTCTTTCCCGGATTGGTCTATACAGCCACGAACAGCATTGCCTTTCTAACATTAACGCTGCTTGAATCATCTGTCACGATGAAATAAGGCCTAGTAGTAGTTAAATTATGACTAATACTAGGACGGTAATTTACTGGAGTAAAAGACCAAAACCTTTGTGAAGGTCGTCTTGACTGACGATTCAATACTACGAAATCTATTAATTCTAATAAAGAGTCTATATACGTTTTACTATACTCCATCACAGTACCAAATTTCATCCAGATATGTTATACTTCCCAGTGAGTTTTAGTTATAAACATGCATCCATTTCAACCCCTTTATATAATGGTAATATATTATGGTAGTATAATAACGAAATATAACAATATGTAAAAGACCAATGCAGGACTCTCCTCTAAGAGAAGATTTATACCATAATCGGCAAGCGGATTGGCAGACCAGACACCTCGCACCTTTGACGCTGCTGCCCAAAATCAGACTGCGGATTTAATATACATTTTGACGATTACCGATATTAATTTTTATGTCTTGCTCTTTATTACCTCTTATGACATTCGCGGGATTTAAGGGGATGGTATAGTCTTACGCTAATTTTATAATACTACACGGTAATAGTATTTAAATAATAGTTAAAACAAATTATATACTAAAAACAATATTTTCTCAACAAACAAACACAGTTTTCTCTTACCGCAATCGAAATAATAATTGTTCAATTGCTAAAGAGCGCTCCATATTTCATATACAAATAATATAATCACATAAATAAAACTAAATTATGCAAAAAAAAAAAAACAAAAACTGATGAACAGTTCGAAAACAATTTTAGTGCGCACATAAAACTTAATAATCCTTATTTTTTAAATGAAAAACAACATATAAAGTCGTTTTGGTGGTGGCTTTTAAAATACGAAGTTTACACATTTTTAATATCAATTAAATGACGATAAATGCTTGTCCTCTTTAACTCCTAACTAAAGCAATCAACACGTTCAAATGTCAATCATACGGAACGCCCATAAAAGACTTTATTGTCGTAATAAAGTATTGCGGGCCGAGTTATTAAAACTTTTGACAACCTCTGATTAAACGACACGAACCCTAAAAGTGTGATCTTGCAAACACCTGGAGCGCTTTCACGGTCGCCGAAAACCGCAACCGGAATATTCCGATTATATTTCACTAAAAAAAAAGTAATAAAATATTACTTACATCGTAATCTTCGGTTTTTTCGGAAACAACACTAAGCACCCACCCACAGACAGCACCACACACGAACACTAATGTTGAATAACAATCGATGTATTTTAGAGGGGGGGATGACACCGCTCTAGAAACGTGCACTCCGCCAGAGTACGGAGAAAAACTGCGGACGGGGGAGAGCCAATGGCGCCACCATCGCACGGCATTTGGGTTGATACGCCCGGGCAAAACGACAGAGAATAAAGCATTAACTTCTTATTCAGTAAATTAATCTCCACGTCTAAATCTTCATTATTTCACTGGCTATAATATAATTCGTATTTCCGTTGTGTTAAAATTACAATGAATAAAAAAGGACTATCTTCTTTATTTTACGAAAGAAATAAAATCGCCCTTTATTTAATATTTGACAAAGAATTTTAAAAATATTTTCTAATTGAATTCTTAAGATTCAAAGACAATGATTTTTTTTTTTTTACTCTGACGTATAATCAGAGACTTTCTTCATCTTATATTATTATATTTTATGTCCTAATATGTCGTCGCATTCTCTCTGTGTATACTGAGATATACACACAAGGAAGCTTCAGTGGATTGCTTACAACTGATCGTATGTAATATTGCCAAATTTTGTTGTAACCTATTAATAAATATTTCCTTCATCTTTATTATTGCATTATTTTATCATTACATTTAATTTGTTATTTCATTTAATTTACAATTTACTTATTCAATCTCTAATTCGGGCTTTTATTTCTTTTAATTGCTGTTTTACGATCCCTCACAATATTCAATAAAATTTTCCTACTTTTCTTATTTCCAAACAATATACCTAAATTTTCGACTACTACATTAATTTCTGTTTGAATTTCCAATTCTTGCCTCTCTTTTCCAAATCTTGGGCATTCTACAAGTATATGTAGGATCGTCTCCTGAACTCCCGGCTCGCACACACAAGATGGGCTCTCCTTACATCGAAAACGACTTAAGTATTCGGAAAACCCTCCATGTCCCGTCAATGTCTGGATCATTATTGGAGATAGATCCACTTCTCTCACAATTTTATAGGCAGCTTCTATATTTCCAATAAATATTTTAGTAACTCTGCCAGTTTCTCCTTCTATGTACCTCCTGTTCCAGTTTTCCAGGGTATCTCTCCTGATTAGTTTTTTGACGAAGGAGATGGGACAGCTGTCGTATTCCGGTCTACATTTCTTCCGCAGAGCAGCGTACTTCGCAAGTTCGTCAGCGCGCTCGTTTCCCGCCAAACCCGCATGGGCCTTTAACCAAAAAAGTTGGATGCTTTTTTGTTGGTTTACAATGTTTTGTATATTTTGCGGGTCTTGACTGCGAGAGGGTGTTGGGAGTCTTGGTTTACAATTGACTCGAGCAGATCTCGAGTCACTGTAAATTCCGAAAGTGGTTTTGGTGCTATCGAGAACCTGCTCTGTTGCCCTATGTATGGCCAGTAGTTCTGCCTGGTAGACGGTGCAGTAGTCTGACAGTTTAAGCTTCAGAGTTTTGATCTCGGCTTCACTATTCCAAATGGAAAGTGCTGCTCCGACCTTTCCCTCTATCTTGCTCCCTTCGGTAAAGATTCGTAGACTCTGGGTGTTATTTTGCCTTATTTCGTCCTCATCTACCAGTCATGCAAACTGTAGGTCCATACAAGTTGCTGGATGGGGCAATTCAGTTACTCTCGCTTTTGTTCCAAATCTCGGTCCCCAGCACTGATCGGAGATTGCCTCTCTTTGCTGCAAAAGAGAAGCTGCTTCTTGAACTCTTAAGTCTAGAGGAAGCAGTCCTGCCAGTGCTAAAGCCGAGTGAAGCGAGACAGTTCTGTACGCTTTTATTATTTTTTGGGCAAACCCTCTCTGCACCATATCCAGGTGTTTTCGGACTCCCAACTTACTTACGCGACGAGCGTGTGGGCGCCAGCGGGTGGAGTCGCTGGCGCCCACACGCTCGCCGCGTACAGTATCACCGGCTCAGCCACCGCCGTGTACACAGTCCTGATAATCTCAGGTTGAAGGCCCCAACTGATCTTAGCAGCTCTCGACAGCTGTGCGTATAGAGCTGTTGCCTTCTTACACACATTCTTCACATGTGTGTTGAATGTGAGTTTCCTGTCAATGGTGACACCGAGCACCTTGATCTCCTCCGACATGCCAATGCCTATCCCGCCCATGTTTAGTTGTGGAGAATCGTATTTCAGCTTGTTTGTTAGAACCATTGCCTTGGTCTTCTGAGGCGCGAATTTAAGTTTGTTACGGATTCCCCACTTCCTGTCCATCAGTCGTCTGATATTTATTGGACATCTTTCCTCAGCCAATCGGCATCTTATGGCTGGCCACCAAGCGCTATCAAAGGCTCCCTCTATGTCAAGTGAAATCATAACAATTATTTTTGTTATTTAATTCTGCACGTATGTATTCCATCATGTCATAGAGGAGTCCTCAGTGCTCCTCTGTGGCGTGAAGCCGTATTGGCGAGTACTGCTTGTAGGCTGGATGTACCATCTTATCCTTCTGATGACCATCTTCTCCAGGACTTTTCCCATAACAGGTAATAGGCCTATGGGTCTGTATGATTTAGGGTGCGTATAGTCCTCTTTTCCAGGCTTCCGTAAGACTACGACTACTGCCTCCTTCCATACGGTGGGGAAATATCCTAATTCCAAGCATTTATTTAAAAGGCTCAAAAATATACCTGGGTTTTGCAAGATAGCTTCTCTGCATATATCAGCCGTGAAACCGTCCCCACCGGGTGCTTTCTTTGCGTTGAAGCTGTTGATAGCGTACCGAAGCTCTGCAAGTGTAAATGGGGGATCGCAAGAATTATCTTCCGACCCTGCATTTACTTGTTTGGCTAAGTCTCTTGTACGCTGGTGTTCTGCGTCATCAGCCTCAACATCATCTACCGGGTAGAACGTCCCGGCCAATAACCTTGCTGATTCCACGTTTCCTAAGACCATCCCTTTCTCAATAAGGGGAATGTCTTCGTGTCGTTTTGCAGTTCTACCAATGACGCGGTATATGCCATCCCATAACCCTTCCCTGTCCTGTCTAGAACAGAAATCCTTCCAACTCTTTATTTGAGCCTTTTTTGCTTGACATTCATAAGCGTTTTTCGCTTCCAGGTACTCTTCGACAACAGCTGCTCTGCGTACCGAGGCTGCACACCTAATGCGGCGCTTCTTGGTAATGGTGTCCTTCTTTAGCTTAAGGAGTTCGTCGTTCCACCACGGTAAGGTTAGTATGCTTTTAGATTTCTTTTTAGGTATCGATTTTTCACATGTGTTTCTAATGGCTTCCAAATATTTTTGCAAATGTAGATCTAGATTATCACTGTTTTTAATGGTGTTTATTACTTTTTCGTTCATGTTTATTTCTGACAATAATTTAGTCAGTTTCACATGAAACTGACTCCATTTTGCTTTTTTACTGTTATATATGCGTGTAGTTCTTTCAACTGTTATGCCTATTGGTTTTGTTTTGCTAATTTGAAATCTAATCGCGTTGTGGTCCGAACTCGTTATGCTATCATCCACCCTCCAATCCTGCACTAGCTCCAGTAGGCTCTCCGAGCACGCTGTTATATCAACGTGGCTCTGATATCTTGTTCCTCCTCTTATTGTATCGAAGGTGGGAATATCCCCTTCGTTTAGTATTTGGAGGCCAAGCTCGTTCAGAGTACCTGCAAGCGTCTCCCCACGTTTGTCCTCTTTTACGCTGCCCCACCATGGGCTCCACGCGTTTGCATCCCCTCCTATGAGTACCCTGTTCTTACCCATTTTTTCCACTACATTTTTTAGTCGGTCTAGGTACGGTTCAATGGACTTGTCTGGTTCGATATAGAATGAGACTATTCCCATTTCCCATGTCCTTGTTTTGATTTTTATTATTACCAAGTTTTTTTTGGAGAGAGTAGGACACTGAGTGACTTCAATAGTAGTATTAGGGCTAAGCTAATCCCTTTGTGCTACATTCTATCATTAGCTCGTTAGTAGCGAGCTCTTTTCTCTGAAGGTTTGCCTGAACTAGAAGGATTGGTTTACCGTCCACTCCAATATACCGTCCAGAGTTTGTACTTATGCTCCCGTCAAATACCTTAGCAATAGGCTACGCAAGACCCAGCCATTGCGTCCCATTTCTTCCGTATCGGGCAATCGTTATCAAACGCGTTATGATGTACTCGACCCAGTTTCGCTCTAACACAGTTACTGCAGGAAGGTAACTCTCCGGCGATGAATGCAGGGCAGGTTGTTTTCATATGGGGCCACCACTACACGCTGCAAGTCCACGTGAACTCGCCCTATTTCGATCATTCTCTGCCATAGTACTGGAGAAACCAAAAATGGTTATGGTTAGCACTTTGGACTCTGAAAGACAATGATTAGGTTAGGTTAGGTTAGTGAAATAGAGGCAAAATACGTGCCATCCACTTCATTCCCGTAGATATCGTAAGAGAAAGCAAAGGATAAAATACCAATAACCAATAACTGGGCAGCAGAGTCGTAGGTGCAAAATATTTGGTATTCATTGAATTTAACAATTCGCTCGTTAAGCATGGCCCTTATGACAGGTTCTCCTAATGAATCCTATTGGCTATAGTGGATTTTGGCAGGTCGTTCTGTAGGTGGTAAAATAACTTAGGACAGTTTGTATATAATAGTGTTATAAAACCAAAAAAGTGTTATAAAACTAAATTTTTACTCTAATTACAAATTTAAAATTTAGTTTGCCTGGTCAATGACTTAAGCTACTGTGAATGATTACTACTGGCACCACTAAGCCACTTTTAGGACCATTTAGCGCATTGCCGCCAACAAACGGAAGTGAAATCGGGTCTGAGAAGCCGTTGATAGAAGCATTTGAAAGAATTAACCAAATACGCTCTGAGTAACTGCCTACACGCTTTTATATGAACGTTATTAATTATTTGAAAACGTATAAAATTTTTTACTATCGTAAACTTATAAAATATTTCACACTATTTTTTAAAATTGTTCTTAGTTATTTTTTAAATAATTACTCATTAAATAAAATAAAAATGCCGATAAGTTTTTGATCTCACTAGACTATAATATTTGTAATTATAAACCTTTGATAATGCTATTAAGGCAAAACCGGTCAGGTACTTTAATTAAAATAAATAAATAGTGGAATAAGTAAAAATGAATTTTGTTTTACTAAAAGAAGAAGGCTCGTACTTAATTGTTTAGACCCCTGTCTGTATTGGAAAAGGCGTGAAGATATAAAAATCACAACCGAATTGAGAAACTCGTACTCCTTTGAAGTGGCTCAAAATGTAAACAACGAATTTGTAATCATTGATAAGTTATTATTTAAATCCTTCTACAGTCGCCCTTTTAACTCTTTAATGTGCACAATGTTCTTGTTTTTTAAAGCGTGTAAGTTATGCTGAACTTTTTGTTATTAATTTAAAGAGAAATTTTAAGGAATCTCCTGACACGGGTGGGATTCGAACCCACGACCTCTGTCTGACCCATGTCTATACTCTTACTATTTGCCTAGTTTAATTTGTGTACTGATGAGAATTAATACTGAACCATAAATTATTTATAGCAAATAAAAATACACGAATGCCTGAACGCTGCTATTAGCATTTGGTTTAAAAATTTATAAGCGACGAGTCTAATAGAATAATGTATGTAACATAAACCCGACAAATGCGATCCAATAGGTAATATGATAAAAAAGTAAAAATTTACAAAACGGTTTTATAAAAAGAAATTGTGTTTTATTTTTCCTTTGCTTAAATTTCTCTTATACTTAAATTTAATATTTCCATCAATGTGATCTCATATGTTTAAAGCCACTATTTTCTCGAAATATATATTTATATTTTATGTATTTTACACGGGATTATCGTAGGCTGATTCGATTTGGACCTCCATTCCCCATTTTGCTTCCCCTTCACCAATTTCCTATTTATTTGTATATTATTTATCGCACAGCAAAAGAAAAAAAAACATTTCCAAAAAAACACAAATGTTATTTTAATGAGCAATGGGCGGTCTTATTGCTTACAGCAATATCTTCCGGACAACCGATACTTAGCAATAGACATACCACCAAAAGCCCTAATGGTATTACAAATGAACATGGTACCTCTATGTTCACTAGTAACATCAGTAATTTACCCTTAGCTCTTAGGTGAACTGACTACTCGTTTACTATATTTGCCTATAATAATTTGTGACTTAATAGTCACCATTTTTTTATTAAATATTAGTCTGACTCTATCTTAGGTTACATTTAAAGCTTTGATTGAAAGTTTTGATTTTAATTATGCGTGACAAGTGTACGACGACCCGATAACCTAGTTTTTAGAGACTCTGCCTTTAAAGCCAAAGGTTTCGGGTTCGAATCCCGTTAGGGGTAAACATTTTTGTGGTGAATATGAATGTTTGTACTCGAGTCATGGTTGTTTATATGTATATATGAATATTTATCTATGGCAATATACATGTATGTATGAAAGACACAAAGACGGTGATAGGCTCACCAGTCTACTTGGCCATGGTTTTTTTTGACAATGGTAATTAACAGATGGCGGGATAGCCATCACGAAATTACTAGACCAAAGTTATACCGACCGGTTACGGATAGCAGCGCCTCAAGTGGGAATTGTCCGATACCGAATGTCAAGCGGGGCTATTTGACAAAAACTTTATGGCAGAAGATTATGTCCTGAAATTTTTCAGATCGTCACGTATACGTAAGATAAAAGGTATTTGAGTCCTATTTCTCCCATTGAACATATCCGGATTCATTCAATACGGAAGTATTCAATTATATTCAAATCACTAATTGTCTACTTTTGTTGTTGATTTTAATAAAATTTTAAATTTCTTTTCAATCTTTACATAAAGTGTATCCAAATGTACAGAAAAAAAAAACAAATTATCCATAAAGCTAGAACTATCCATAAACTATATATCCATTAACATGTATTTTCAAATTCGTTTAATGTAGAAACACAAAAACAATTTATATCAAACAACAAAAGCACAAAGGGTTTACACAAGTAAAAAATTAGTGCATAGGAAATTGCGCTTGACTAATTTTACTATTAATACAGACCTAATATTGGCCTACGGGTCTTCAAAGCGTATTTCAATGCGACCTATAATTACCGACGTTCTTTTATAGTTTAGATATAAATATCATTCATAACCATAATCATGGAATGACCCGACAGCATTGTTGATAATGAACATGCCTTCAAATTTAAGACATGTGGCTAATATTTGTATAACGAATATAAATGTTTGTGACCGATTTTTTAAAATATACAAACATTTGTATAATTTAATATTAATTTAATTATAACATAAGTATAATGTTAGGCTAACCCAAATTGGCCTCTAAAAAGCTTGGCGTGCTCAGTAGAGTCAGATCTATCTTATCGGCTCGATCCCCTAGCTTTGCATTTTTTACAAGATGTACTACAGGGAGTGCTCCGAAAAATTGTTCGGATTTATCCCAGCCGCTAAATTTCACTATCGTACCTTACGACGTAGTCAAAATTCTATCAACGCCATCTTGACGCTTGGCATTCCACCACAGTGCGTTTTTCGCGGAATTTACTGCCACGCATTTGCACTTTATGGAATGTGCTAATGAACAGTGGATCGAAAGTACGTAATCGTAAAGATCCCCGTCTATCCAATTATTTTGGACATTTGTGAAAGATTAAAAACAAATCTCGCCATGCAGCGAGTTGCTTTTAAGAATTCAATAGATATTTATTCAAGTCGTTCCGTTAAGTTACAATACCACTGGGAACAAAAGAGGTGTTATATTCAAACGCTAATAACACTCTTCTACTTCTTTACTACCTATCAAAACTCCATCCACTGCTCCTCCGTCCACTGCTGTACATAGGTCTCCCTCAAAGATTTCCACAAAGAACGGTCCGATTCGTCAGCCATCACCCACTATTCATGGAATCATCACAAAGTTACCGGTCATCACACCATACCCTGTGCTTGCCTAAACGCGGCTACCACTCGGTAGCCTTTCTACCCCAACGGGTATTAGCTCTGCGAGCTATATGGCCGGCCCCTTGCCACAGTTACCGAATATCAAATGATGTTTAATCGTAATTGAATTACAGATCCCACCACCTAGCTAAATAGACATGGAAGTATTTTTACATATCTGTATTTTTATAGTATACCTATAAATACTTTTGTGGGAAAGTAGTGTTACTATCAAAAACATGTATTAATATAAAAATACATACATAAACAAATACATACACAGATAGACAAACCGACACACACATCGCTCAGATCCTAAAGTAAGTAGCTAAAGCCCTGGTGTTATGAAATCTTTTTCTTTTCTTAAAATGATCGGAAAAAACGAGGTTACCACAAACACCCAAAGTAGAGGAAATGTATAAAAAGGGTTTTTTTCTAAATTGGGTCAATTAAAAAAAAAACACTTTTTCAACATTTCCTCAGGGAATCGAAACAGGACCTCAGAGGTAGCGACGCCATGAAAACCGGTGTATACTGCTCCTGCACGAAGGATATGAAAAACTTTACGCAATATATATAATAATAACATATCAGTTACATTATTATTAAAAAAAAAACAACTTATAACTTTACTGTAATCACTGTAATGTAGGATTGTATTATACAGCACTTTTTTATCGTAGTTTTCTCGAATAGCAGAAATTCCGACGCCGTATATTTTCATTCTTCTTCACGTTTAATTTACATAAACCTCCAAGGTGAATAAACTGAGACATTTCCCGCGTATAAAAAATGGCGAACAATATATTCCAATAGCATGTCTCCTATTGTTTCCACTGAATATATAGGCGACGCTATAAAAAATTTATGGTCGAACCAACAGCTGTCTGCTTTATTATCTGCCAGTGTAGGCTCGAGGATAAAAAAGAAAACCTTATGTGGAATTACAATTTTGATAAATAAATTTAAAAGAACAATATTTTTTATAGAATCATTTATTCTTTCTCCTGCTACTAAATAAATAAATATATACATAGATAGGGACAACATCACATTGCTTAGGTTAGTAGATTAAGTAGTTAATTGTATTATGGAATCAGAAACAACGAAAGTATCACTAACACCCAGACCTGAGATAACGTATTTTCTTCTCGACCGGGAATTGAACCCAGGGCATCTCAAAGCTGGCACACAATGAAAACCGGTCTGTACGTCACTTTTAAATGGGGTCGTATTTTTGACCGTTAAGTGAACAAATATAGGATAGGCTCACCACTTGTCATGTTGTACTAAATAAGCTTTCAAATCTGTGTCGAAAAGATTTAATTGTTTAGACCAGTCTATTCCAGTATAGGCAATATACGTAAAAAAATCACCATGCTTTATAACTGTGTTATTAACAAAAAGAAAACATATTCTTACCTCTTTATTTTCTTAGGTTTTAGAGTTTAAGTCTTACACGACTTACATTTTTGTAAACACTGAACAAAAGGTATTGAGACTGCGTTCCTTGGAACCGCTAATACAAAATTGCTTACGACGCGACAAGCTCGGGTCTCACGCAGCGTATCTTCCTTTTATAATATCATTAATCCCTCTGACCCTTTCATTTTTAGTAAGCATTTGTTGTCCTTGTTTTCAGTGCCTAGCTATCAGATCTTTTGGGTCGATGACTTTCTTTAGGCGTAAATTTCACTAGTATTTTATGATCGGAATTTAATTTATATGAGATCGTATCGATTATAAGCAATTTGGAGTTATCTCAATAAAGACTGTATTCGGTATATTCTTATAATAGTAATGTAGAAAAAGAGCCATGCCTTTGATTTTAGTGTATTATTTATATATTTAAACTTTATTGCTTAACCTTAACAATCACAACATCAAGGGGTGGACCTAAACTTAGACACTTTGGCATTGAATCTTTTATTCATTAACATTCAACGTACATGATATCCAATCAGTTACATTGATAAAAAATATAACGTAGTTTAGGTAAATAAATATAATTTATAAATAAATAAAGGTATTGTAAAGAGATTAATGATTATAAATCAATGATAGAATTATATAAGTTGTTATTATGACTATTCCGCAGTATAAATGAAGTCGCATCATTGTAGTAGGGTGATTATTATTTTGTGTGAACTATAACTCATATATCACTATTACTTAAAGTTTTCATATGCTTTATTTGTCATTCGATCTACATCTGTAACACTGATCTATTTGATACAACGCCTATGCTATGCTGTGTGATATTGGCGGAAGACCACTTTCCCTTTCCTACATTAAGGAATGTATTCCCTCCATACCGTCCTTTCCATACCTTCCCGTGGGTGTCGAAGAGCCGACCGAGGTAAAAGCCTTGTTAATGGCGATGGCTACTGATAGATGGCCATTACGAATGAACACTTGAATTTTAGCGCAGTTTTTCTTGTGTCTTAATTATACTCAAGCTAGCCGAGTGGTTGGATGATCAGAATTCTGCCGTGCCAATATTTCTCGGGAACACGTCGAGTACCGATACAAACTTGTGTCTGAAGTCGAGATTTTGTTAGACAAAATCTCGGATTGGGGTCGACTAACTTTAGTCCAGTTTAACCCTAAAAAGACACAAGTTTGCGCGTTTACCGCTAAAAAGAAACCCTTCGTCGTGTCACCTCATTTTGAAAGCACTTCCCTAGTTGCCTCAGCCAGTATCGGAATCCTTGGCGTCGACATATCGAGCGACGTTCAGTTTCGCGGTCACTTAGAAGGGAAGGCCAAATTGGCCTCTAAGAAGCTTGGCGTGCTCAGTAGAGCACGACAGTGCTTCATGCCGGCCCACCGCCTGCAACTTTATAAAGCGCAGGTTCGGCCGCACCTGGAGTACTGTTCGCATCTCTGCGCGGGGGCACCCCAATGTCAGCTCCTTCCATTTGACCGTATCCAACGAAGAGCGGCTCGAATCGTCGACGAACATGTTCTATCTGATAGGCTAGATCCCCTGGCATTGCGAAGAGATGTTGCATCTCTTTGCATTTTTTACAAGACTTACTACGGGGAGTGCTCTCAGGAATTGTTCGGATTTATCCCAGCCTCTGAATTTCACTATCGAACCTTACGGCATAGTCAGAAATTCCATCAACACCATATTGATGCTTGGCATTCCACCACAGTGCGTTTTTCGCGGAATTTTCTGCCACGCACTTGCACTTTATGGAATGTGCTGCCGTCAGCGGTTTTTCCGGACCGATACGACTGAGGGACCTTCAAGAAAAGAGCCTATACCTTTCTCAAAGGCCGGCAACGCATCTGCTATGCCTCTGGTATTGCGGATGTTCATGGGTGGCGGTAATCACTTACCATCACGTGAGCCACCAGCTCGTTTGTCTCTCTTCCCCATAAAAAAAAATCGAGTCAAGAGACCCGAATTCGACCCCCAAAGCTCATACAAAAAGGGTTTTTTTATTGGGAATAGCGTGAATATATTTATTTATTTAATTTTATGTAATGATGGGATGGGTACGGCCTAAAAGCCGGATACGAATCCGGCCCGCACCCGTTGTTATACAGATACTTTTTTTGACAAGTTGTGTCCCCTTATGAAGTCCAACTATCATAATTTAATATATATTTAACTTATTCTTTCATTCTCATGAATTCCCTACAGAGATTAATTGGTTTCCGGTCAACGTGTTTAACCGACAGTAACGAAACCGTGAGCATTAAGGAAACTCCCTTAAGGAAACTATATTTTCTATGTAAACACGCTTTTAAGGTAATATAAGTGAAAAGAATATTATATATTTGAGAAGACGTAATGTTTTTGTACGTTATATATTGTATGCCAGTGTATTGATATCACTTGTCTTCTCAAATTCATCTGCTACTTCTTTACGATTTTATATTATTAATATTCCTGTTAACCAGTTCAGTTAAGTGGTTTGAAATATTAGTTGTATGGCGGGCTCGAACTTGTACCGTTGTTTTTGTAGTCCGCACCTTTAAACTTTGGTATCAGAGAAATGTATGTGTTGTTGTCCTTATCAATGTTCGTTTTAATATTTATGTATCTTTTTTCCCAGTAAAAGGTAGACAGAGGTCTAAAACATTAAGACATTGCCAACTGCCTTTCATTGGTGATTGCGCGACTGGTGGTAAGCGTATCGCCGTCTTAATGTCCAACTGTACAATGTACTAATATTATTATTACATAAATGAATATTTGTATAAATTTTTTAACACCAATAAATCGACAACAAAAAATTCATCATTCAAATGTGTGCACCTAGCAGGATTCGAACTCCTAACCTTTTAGCTTATTTGAGTCAGGGACAATATCAACTAGCCTATCGGGTCGTTAAAAATGCTTATTAAAATATAAATAGTTAGTATCTTTTATGTATTCTTGAGCAAAAATATAAGAATATAAGTTAGTAAGAAGGTATTTGCTGCCATGGGTTCTTTGCGGCGCTTACGTTCTTTTCTTCCCAATCCTACTAAGATTATGTTAGCACAATCCTTGCTTCTTTCCATTCTCGATTATGCGGATGCAAGCTATCTTGACTTAACCAAGGATCAATTAAATAAGCTTGAGCGAATTCAAAACATAGCTGTTAGATTCATTTTTGGTCTTTGCAAGTATGACAATGTCTCTAAATTTCGTTTTAAGCTCAAGTGGTTACCCATTCGCCTTCGCCGGAATCTTCATACTGTTTCTCTTCTGTACTGTATATTGTTCAATCTACGTAGGATTGAACAATGTACACCTAGTTATTTGAAGGATATCTTTAAGTTTCCAGGTCACGACCGACCTGATCGAGTTTTGCGATCAGCTGGAGAACTCATTCTTGCTCCACACGTAATTAATTATTTTAAGCACTCCTTTACTGTTAAAGCCATCTGCTTGTGGAACGAGCTACCTCCGCATATTCAACGCGCGAAAACTTTAGAAAAGTTTAAAACTGACGTGAAGAATTATTATCTGTCACTGTGTGACAGTGGTAGAGCCACGCATCAGCTTTTGTTGTTGCATGAATGGGCCGGCTCGACCGGGGAAGTACCACGACCTCACAGAATACCGGCGTGAAGTAGAAGTCTAACAAACTTTTGCGTTTCGTCTGGTGAGTGCAGGTAACCGGTGGCCCACACACCCTCCTCCCCCAATACTGGCGGGGAATATAACCATCACGTGAGCCACCTGCACGTTTGCCGCCCTTTTCTATAAAAAAAACTAACTGTTTTTGACATTTTTATTTTTATTTTTCGCCTATGATAAATGTATGTGCATATTATATTTATTTATTTATTTTTTATTTATTAATGTTTTATTTTATGGTATTATTTTAATTTAATCATGGTTTAGTATGTTTAAATATAACTATGTATGTTTATTACTTACACCACCTACCGCAGTCTAATATTGTAATAATTCTTAGCCTTAAGGCTGGAAGAGATCGCTCTTTAGTGATAAGACCGCCTTTTTGTATCTACCTCATAAGTTTATTATTTTCTTTTGTAACCTTTCCTCTGATTTTCTTTTTCTGTGGTGTACAATAAAGCATAAATAAATGGATATATTATGTAATTGATATACAATAAAAAATATTTTTAAACCACCAAGTTGTAGAAAATCACGCAATTCCAAAAGGGGTAGACAGAGGTTTAGTCTAGACAATTAGGTCCCTTCGAACCACCTTCCACCGAAAATTTTTTGGGACAACGTGATAGGCGGTGAGCCCGTTGCCGTACTTATGTCCAAGCCAACGATATAATTCGTACATAAGTTTTCTGAAAAACCCATTGGTACGAGCCTGCCACCTGGGAACTCAGGTTTCTTGACTCGAAATTCAGACTACTCAATCACTCAGCTATCGTGGCTATTGACACAGAAAACGTGCTTGTAGAAAATCAGAGTTTTTTTTTATATCTATTAGCCCAGTATCGTATTTAAGATGTCACAACTGGCTAGTAGTTCTCTAGTGTAAATCACTTTCGTATCTTGGAGCTTATCTCAATACTGCAGAGTATACTATTTCCCACGGCACATACTCGTATATCGACCGAAATTAATAGTACATGCGATTCGATGCTAAGACCTGACCCATTTCATTGGTGAAAGCATGAGGCCGGCTAACAATGATATAGATAAGACTAGAAATGTCATTATTATATGTGTTTTTCTATTATAAAGTGTTGATCACCTCCTTGGATGTATGGCGTAGACACCAATTTTCATGATATCGCCAGCTAAACCATGTAGCTAGTAGCCAGTAACCGGGTTTGATTCCTGGGTATTTTAAGGTAGAAATCCGCGTTTAGAAAACTAAAACTGTTTTAGCTTCTAGCTTCGGGATCAGATCAATATATCTATGAATGATATGAATGAATTAATTTATTATTTATAATTATATTATTATATCGCCAGCCAGCGTTTGACAATCCGATAGCTTAGTTCGCAATGGACCCGGAACAATTAACAACAAGACAATTGTTAAGTGTTGCGGGTTCGAATCGCGATAAGGACAGATGGATGTATATATTCTTCTTTTTATATCTATATAGTATTCCGACCGATTTCGACCACAGCGACTTGACCTATTGCGATCTAGTATGCAGTTCAGAGTAGAAGATGCGCTAAGACACACCAGTATCAGACATCTGGGAGACATGGCCGCACCACTCCAGTTGGCGCTTCACTAGATATGCCTCTATACCGCTGACATTAGCGCGTCGAAGTACTTCCGTTCTTCGAACACGGTGCGACCAATGGATATTCATAATGTTGCGTAGGCATATAAGATTAAATATGTCTAATGTTTGGATATGCTAGCGGTATAGGACCCACAGAGACTGAAAGAGGTATAAAGGAGTTTGGGTAGAACGACAGCCGAGTACACAGCTACTTTCGTAGAGAGCTTAATTTCATTTGAACGAAATAGCTTGGGACGAAGTTTACCAAAGACTGCAGCAGCCGCTCTAATTCTGCTGTTGACTTCATTATCAAGGAGGCAATTTGATGATACAGAGCTTTGATGATACAGAGATGATACAAAGCTTGTAGACAAGTTCAAGTAGATACTTGAACTTGTCTACAAGCTTAAGCAGAAAACCGTTACCATGTGTGATGTAGAACGGGACCCTGTGCAATGTATTCAGAAGCAATACTTCGGTTTTCTTTACACTGATTTCGGGCCAAATCTTCGATTTGACTCATCGAGACTTTTTTTTTATATAGAAAAGGGAGGCAAACGAGCAGGTGGCTCACATGATGGTAAGTGATTACCGCCGCCCATGAACACCCGCAATACCAGACGCATAGCAGATGCATTGCCTCCCTGAGAGTCCAGAATTGGGGGAGGGCGTGTGTGGGCCTCCGTTTACCTGCACTCACCAGATGAAACGCAGAAGTTTGTTAGACTTCAACTTCACGCCGGTATTCTGTGAGGTCGCGGTACTTCCCCGGTCGAGCCGGCCCATTCATGCTACAACAAAGCTGATGCGTGGCTCTACCACTGTTAAAGTGTAGACCCTCTGAGGATTCCATCACAAAACATAAATTGTTTGCATACATCATCTCAGTGATGGTCACGTGAGACACTTTGGTGTGAGCTTTTAGTCTGGCTAGATTGAATACCCTGCCGCCGTCGATACGATACCGAATACCAATATCCTCAGATAAAGTCTGCAAAGCCTCCGGACCTACTACTGTAAAGTACAAAGCAAACAGATTTGGGGCGAGTACGCAGCCTTGTTTAACGCCGTAGATCACCGAAAAGAACTCTGATTGCTCACATTGTACGTTGACACAACAGCGCATGTCATGCAGGAGTCGGATCATTCTTACAAACTTATCAGTGCATCCAAGTTTCGATATTACCACCCAAATTGATTCTCGAGGCACACTGTTAAAGGCTTTTTATAAGTCAACAAGAATTTTCTCTTGAAGTTGGCGAATAGAGAAAATAGTCTCTCACGTGCCCCGATTAGGCCAGACTGGGTTTCAGGCAAAATGTCGTCAGACAAGGGTGTCAAGTGTAAGCAGTTTAGTAACGTCGAGTAATTTAAGAGGCACTTTGATACGATTAGCAGTACCAGCAAGTTTTCGAACCTCATCATAAAATGCTCCCAGTTGGTTAGTATCAACAAGCCACTACATGCGTTCGGCCTTATCTTTTCACCACTTGTCTTTTATTTCCCTCACATATCTATGCAACTCCGAACCACCTGCCTTCACTTGCACTTGAGACCGAAGCTTCTGAATAGCGCCGGACAAAACATCGGCGTTATCATCAATCCAATCATCGTACACATTGGCTTTAATACCCAATGTTTCCGAGGCGGCGGAAACCATATTTGACGAGAGCATTTGCCAGTTAGCAACAGCATCACCGTTCTCAAGGTTCAGCGATCGGAAAATATTACCAATTAACTGACTATAAGTCTCAGGCACTAATAGACTCTGTAGTTTCCCAGTGTCTAGGCGTTTGGGCTTCGTATTTTGGGATCTCCAAGGAGGGTGTAGGTGAGAAGTTGGAGAAACTGAGAAGTTTGGTGATGACGAGTCTATGCTCAGTAGAGCAGATTGCGTTTGCATCACGCATAACACGAGTGATATGCACTTGGGAAATGTCTCTTTGTCGGACAATCAAAAAGTCAATTAGGTGCCAATGTTTCGATCACGGATGCATCCATGTATAACATGACTTTGCCGGGAGCCTAAACATGGTGTTGGTTACAGCAAGTTGGAATTGGGCACAATATGAAAGTAGAAGTTGCCCGTTGCTATTCATGTTTCCTACAACATGCCTTCGGCCAAACTTCAAAGTCACGCCCGACACTCGCGTTAAAATCGCCAATCAAATGAACCTGCTCTCTAGATGGAATCCTGTTGAGGGTATGCGTGACTTCCTGATAAAACTTGTTCTTGATGTCATCATCCTTGTCCATGGTTGGCGCATATAGACTGATGACATTTAGGTGATTTTCATTGGTCAGGTGTAAACACAACGTGGTAACGCGGTCCGAGATTTCGTACAATGTCATTTTTGATCGCGAAACCGACACCAGACCACCTAGCCTCTGACGACGAGGTCCCTTTCCAAAATAAAGTATACCCTGGAAACCATCTCCCTCGTCAGCCAGATGCGTTTCATTGAGAGCAGCGATACCCACACCGTAGCGTCGGAGTTCTCGTGACACGAGAGCAGTTTTAAGAAGAGGACACAGGTTGTTCTGGCGATCAAGGAGGGTACGCACGTTCCACGCAGCAAACGTCATATTATGAGTTTTTAAGATCTTCAGTCTATTCTTTTGTGTCTTTCGACCGCGTAAATGGTGATGCAGAGATAGCCGCGGTTACTGCCTCTATGATATGATAGAGGTAAGTCTTTATAGAACACCTTTTCTACTTCCCTCCCTGGATTGGGGAAAGCACTAAGGTGGTGATCTTATCGACGATAGGCTGACCACCTGTCAAATTACTACAAATAAGCTCTCGTAAAAATTGGATCGAAATTCTAAATTATCTATACCTCCACCTTATTCAGCATCAAGAAAAGCGTAAAGATACAAATTAGACTTAACACCGTGTTGTCGTATCTAGTAAATTTGTAGATCCATGAGAAATCCGGTTTGCAGCATGCGATGTCGAACATAAATCACTGGCCGGACCGTTCACGTAGCGACTGAAGAAAGATTCAAAAATTTGTATTTAATGTCTATACATATAGATAAAAATGAAGTGTCTGTTTGTAATTCTAAATTTACAGCTTTTAATCTAATGTATATGCAAGTATATGCGGTATTTATACATTCTACTATTTTTTTTCTTTATACAATTTCTTCTAATTTTTACTATTTTTTATGCCTATCTGTCCGTCTGCCTGGACCGATTTTAACTGGACTTTCACTGACAGGCAGTTAATTTTATAAGGAGTGAGTTGGCTACTTTTATTTAATAAAAAAATTAGGGTTCCGCGTTAAGCACATTGTAAAAAAATAATAAAAAATTGCATCGCAAAGTTGTAGATAACGTCATCGTATTAATAGCTCGCTTCATAGATGTAAACTTTAAAAACATTTAAGTTAGTGTTTTTAGTATATAGAATACTATCTCAAAATGTTTGAACTTTTGAGCTTGAACTTAAAATAATTTCTGGTAGATACAATAACCGTCAGCTACTGCAGAGGTCGCGGGTTCGTATACGTCTGGTGCTAGTAATATTTTAATATTATAAAATTTTAATACGTGTAAATCTGCAATAGTGAACTGCTGAATGCGCCATAATAAGAGAGCGCCATAATCGCCAAGCGAATTGCCCATGGTAGTACCAGCTAACTAGCACAGTCACCGGTTTGCTTCTTTTGGACGGGAATCACGCCATCTGTTGGTAGTAATTGATATTTCTTACTTAAAATGATTTTCGGATTTTATCGCGTTTTTAACAAACTATTTTTTTACTTCCCGACGTTTCGGATGCTTTACAGCATCCGTGGTCACGGGGGGACTGGGGTCTTGAACGTCCCGTTTGTATTAACTTGTTCTAATGTTCACAATAACATGAACTAACAATAACGTAACTTGTTCTAATGTTCACAATAACGTGAACATTAGAACAAGTTAATACATTTAGTTACTGTTTAAGAAATAATATAATCGTTTTATTTAAGAAATATCAATTACTACCATCTGTTGGTATCCATAGCGCGATGTAGAATGTTGTTGTGTCTCCAGAATAACTTTTCGAGCTTCTTATGTCAAGACGTAGATGTAAAAAAAGTAAGGAGAATCCATCTAGTACTTAACTAGTTTTAACACCGTCCCGCTTGTGTTAACTTGTTCTTATGTTCACGTTGTGAAATTCTGGCGCAAAACACTTAAAGTATTTTAAGCTGCCAAGATATACAGCCGGAATTTCGGTTTATTTATGCTCCAGCGCGAAATAATTAGCAGTTTAGTTTACTAAGATCGCATTTTTGTTTTTGAGATTAGAGTAAGTCCGTGTAAGTTTGACTGTAGAGTTTGTGCAATGTTCACTTCTTCGTTCCATATAATAAGGATTTAATTTGAACAGAATATTTTATTACAATTATTTATTTTTTTGATTATTTTTATTAAATGAAGTTATAAAATAACAAACATAGCATGAATCAGCATATCTTGATGTCACTTACGTGTAAGCTAAATGTGTTGTAAACTACCAGCGATTACAAAGAGTGAGTGAGTGTTCTATAGGATTCTGCATCTGACGTAAGCATAAACGATCTCATGAATAATGTCGAGAGGGATATACATATGACAATGACGCCGGGAATGTACGTGTACGTTGTCTTAGATACTGTTGTTTGCATATAACTCTACTATATATACTATTTGTCTTATATGTATGCTAGATGTATAGTAATTTTAAAGTAATTTTATTAGCTTGGTATTGGGTATGTATAATAATACAAACAGTCTTTATTTTTTAACTTGATATATTTTTTAAATAGTTTTACATGATTGCCGGATGCGGCATGTAAAAATTATCTAACTTTATTAAGTTAGACACAGATAGAAACAAACTAATTCCACAAAAAGAAAAAAAAAGAACACTTTTCTCATCAGTTAAGTATTTTCTCATCGGTAATAAAATTCTATTTAAGTATATGTATATCAGGGAATTTTTAAATAACCCTTTTGAAACATCGGACTGAAATCGAACTTCGCAAAATTATCAAGATCCCACTGACAATTCAATAATTTGATGTTAAATAAATAATTTTATTAAAAAAATAGACAACTTATATACACATTTTGTAGCTAGTTGAATTAAATGTTGAGCTAGCTGAATGAATTTTGATAAATCCACCTGAACCCTTGTGGAATGTAACCTATATGGGTTATTAAATACCTATTCTGAGAGATTCTAGAGTCCACAGTGAATGCACGAAGTTTAATAATAATTCATAACCGAGCCGGATTTATTCATTTTAATATTATTAAGCTTAATATTTATCTCATTACAACAGTTAATTAGCAAAGCGGATGATACTTGACGAGTTTAATCAATTCAGTTGTAGTTTAATTACACCATTAATTATAAATTAGTTTAATGCAATTTATCCATTTCACTTTACATAATTAACCATAGCATACGAAAGCTTATGTAACAATAGTCGAGTTATAAATTATCTGTTGAAAGTTGAATTATTATATGTACGGTATTAGAATTAGTAATTACATTTATTTCATAAAGTTTCATTTAGATTAATTTATTTTGTGTACGAACTAGGTTATGAAAGTTTTATTATAGTGTTGTAAACAAAGTATATTGTGTAAATCAAAATCAAATTTATTAATTGAGATGATAGTCGAGTTTGTAGTGACTCTGCCTTCAGAGCCAAGGGTTGCGGTTGCGAATCTCGCTAAAGTCAAATTTCGGAGCTAAGGGTTGCAAAGTCAAACGTTTGTCCGGGTGTTTGTGGTACCTTCGTTGTTTCCGGTTTCACAACACAAGTGCTTTAGCTAATGTAATGTAATGAAACAACAGGTGCCAGGTCAAGCCTTATTTATTGTACACTTACCCACAAGTACATCGAGTATTTAGTAAATATTGTGCTACCCACAGTATTAAGCTTAAACATAACAACCATAAAAACATATATAATATGTTCCACTAAAAATAATAGAGCTACATTTTGTTGTACAAAACATTGACATTTTAAGTTTTGATAATCTTAATATATTTATCTTAATATACACACCCATATATTTAATTTACCCGTAGGCGTTACTTTCAGGAGTTCGACAGGAAGTTGAAGAGTTTAGCTGGTACCTTCGCATAGTATAGAGAGGTTATTGGTTCGGCAGTAGCATTACCTTCAGACAGGCATCAGCCTCACAGATGGGCATATCCTCATTGTAGCGTGTTCACTGTTACTGTTAAATCCAGGCACACACCAACACCGAAAACGCGACACGGACTCTACGGTCGCTCATCGTAGAGTCTACTCGCTTGAGGATGCCTTGTTTTGAGATTAGAGTAAGTCCGTGTAAGTTTGACTGTAGAGTTTGTGCAATGTTCACTTCTTCGTTCCATATAATAAGGATTTAATTTGAACAGAATATTTTATTACAATTATTTATTTTTTTTGATTATTTTTATTAAATAAAGTTATAAAATAACAAACATAGCATGGATCAGCATATTTTGATGTCACTTACGTGTAAGCTAAATGTGTTGTAAACTACCAGCGATCACAAAGAGTGAGTGAGTGTTCTATAGGATTCTGCATCTGACGTAAGCATAAACGATCTCATGAATAATGTCGAGAGGGATATACAGATGACAATGACGCCGGGAATGTACGTGTACGTTGTCTTAGATACTGTTGTTTGCATATAACTCTACTATATATACTATTTGTCTTATATGTATGCTAGATGTATAGTAATTTTAAAGTAATTTTATTAGCTTGGTATTGGGTATGTATAATAATACAAACAGTCTTTATTTTTTAACTTGATATATTTTTTAAATAGTTTTACATGATTGCCGGATGCGGCATGTAAAAATTATCTAACTTTATTAAGTTAGACACAGATAGAAACAAACTAATTCCACAAAAAGAAAAAAAAAGAACACTTTTCTCATCAGTTAAGTATTTTCTCATCGGTAATAAAATTCTATTTAAGTATATGTATATCAGGGAATTTTTAAATAACCCTTTTGAAACATCGGACTGAAATCGAACTTCGCAAAATTATCAAGATCCCACTGACAATTCAGTAATTTGATGTTAAATAAATAATTTTATTAAAAAAATAGACAACTTATATACACATTTTGTAGCTAGCTGAATTAAATGTTGAGCTAGCTGAATGAATTTTGATAAATCCACTTGAACCCTTGTGGAATGTAACCTATATGGGTTATTAAATACCTATTCTGAGAGATTCTAGAGTCCACAGTTAATGCACGAAGTTTAATAATAATTCATAACCGAGCCGGATTTATTCATTTTAATATTATTAAGCTTAATATTTATCTCATTACAACAGTTAATTAGCAAAGCGGATGATACTTGACGAGTTTAATCAATTCAGTTGTAGTTTAATTACACCATTAATTATAAATTAGTTTAATGCAATTTATCCATTTCACTTTACATAATTAACCATAGCATACAGCTTATGTAACAATAGTCGAGTTATAAATTATCTGTTGAAAGTTGAATTATTATATGTACGGTATTAGAATTAGTAATTACATTTATTTCATAAAGTTTCATTTAGATTAATTTATTTTGTGTACGAACTAGGTTATGAAAGTTTTATTATAGTGTTGTAAACAAAGTATATTGTGTAAATCAAAATCAAATTTATTAATTGAGATGATAGTCGAGTTTGTAGTGACTCTGCCTTCAGAGCCAAGGGTTGCGGTTGCGAATCTCGCTAAAGTCAAATTTCGGAGCTAAGGGTTGCAAAGTCAAACGTTTGTCCGGGTGTTTGTGGTACCTTCGTTGTTTCCGGTTTCACAACACAAGTGCTTTAGCTAATGTAATGTAATGAAACAACAGGTGCCAGGTCAAGCCTTATTTATTGTACACTTACCCACAAGTACATCGAGTATTTAGTAAATATTGTGCTACCCACAGTATTAAGCTTAAACATAACAACCATAAAAACATATATAATATGTTCCACTAAAAAATAATAGAGCTACATTTTAAGTTGTACAAAACATTGACATTTTAAGTTTTGATAATCTTAATATATTTATCTTAATATACACACCTATATATTTGCAAATCAAAGTCAGTGCACTTAAGGGATAATGATATTCAAGATATATAAACAACAGATTTTAGTTAAATGAGTAATTATGTATAATATAATAACGTACGTTGTTGTAATAAGTGGTTTTGTATACATAATTAAACATATCTTATATGTGTATATTTTAGTATAATATACCCTTACTTTAAATATTATATTTTCCTATAAAATGTTTGCCAATGGTATATATGGTATCTAGTGTGGTTTCATAGGCTTCCTCGAAGGCGTCATAACATGTTCGGCGCAAACGACACATGCTCTTACGGCATTCTCAACGTCTAATGATATCCCGCACCAAAATATGACATCCCTTGTCCGACGTTTGCACCATTCGATATCCAAGTGGCCCTCGTGCACGCGAGTCACCATCTTTTTGCGAAGCTATTATGGAATATAAACTAGGTTGTTTTATATATAACGCCGTCTATGTCCTCCAATGTTTCTCTGTGCTGCCAATGTAAACGTACTTTATTATCTACGTCCATCTTGTTTTTAGGCCAGCCATGCGTTATATAATAAATAATAACTTTGCATACTTCGTCTATTGTGTCGCATCTCTTACATCTTATAGCTGCCTGCTAAATCTTGTATTTTCAATTATTCATTTATCGAAAAACAAGATTGCTCCTGCAGCTCAAGCTATACATTATCGTGTATTCCGGTAATGCGTCTCGCGACAGGGTATCCGCTACATACATGTACTTTCCCGGTTTGTACAGCACCTGGATTTCGTAGCCTTGAACTCATAGCACCATTCGTTGTAGTCGGGCAGGAATAGTGTCTAAATGTTTTTTTTAAAACTCCTCTAGAAGTTTGAGATCTGAACGCATACGTAGAAGCACAGCGCCCAGTGCTACTGCGTTTACTGCGCGACACTAGTAACGGTTTCATGACGACATACAATGACAGCACAAGTGCTATACACAAGTTTGTATTTAACTTCGTCGTGGACACTACCACATTACCAAATTGTATCTTTTTGAAGTAACGCTCGTAGTAGTGACACGATCTCTGAATAATTAGGTATGAACTTCGACAAATAATTCACCATGCCTAGAAAGAGGTCGAGTGCGGTTCTGTCTGTACGTACTGGTATTTCCGATACCGCTCTCAATTTATATTTGTCGATGTGCATGCCACGTCAACAAAAGGTATGACCATAGGTAACTTCTTCAACCCTGATCTCGCATTCTTGACTGTCTAGCAATCGTTTCAACCTAAGATCATACTCTTGTGCCGTAGCTCCCAATGCGATTACGTCATCAATAAATTAACCTACACCGTCCAAGTCTTCCAGAAGTTGCCTTATCTGCGCATGGAAGACCTCTGGAGTGGAATACGTAAAGCACTAGTTAAGTAAAGCACAAGTTCGCACTTTCATCATCAATTTCTACCATCCAAAGTCCAAACCTGGCATCTTATTGAAGAAATACGCTCCTCGTAGTTTGGTGGCAATCTCCATAACTGTTGTCAGTAGGTGTCACGCACGTGAATTACCCGATTTAACGGCCGCGGATCCAAGCATATTCGTAGGTCACCCAGAATGTCGGATGTGTAAGAAAGGTTTTTCTTATTACACCCAGATATGGGTGTAATAAGGAAGCTATAGAACCATACTATTCAAAGTATTCAATAGTTTATCCCTAACCCCGATCGGAATTTTACGAACAGGACAAATAGAAGGGGTCGCGTTAGGTTCTAACACTATTTTATACTTGCCCGGTAACCTACCTAAAACTAAACCTAAGATAAGAAAAATATCCTTTTTATCAACCCCAATTCTTCACATGTATATTTCTAAAATATTTTGACAATCATTAAAGGTTATGACAAAGTTAATGGAATATAATTTATTCTTATAGTTGTTTAACATAACGCTCATACCCGCTATGGGTATTTGATTGCCACAAAAAGAATGGGCTATTATCTGGATGTTAAATCGCACTTATTGTAACCTAATTCCAAGAATTTGTTCTTGGACATTACTTTCAAGATAGAACCGGTGTCTAATTTAAAGTCTACTCTAGTTCTATCCCGGGCTAAATATAAAGTCTGACCCCACTTACTGTTAATGTCCAAGCGGCACACCTCGTCGCTCGTAGAAACATAAAATACTATAAATAAATAATAAATATAAATAAATATCTTCACATAATTCCCAATACAGGGGTAGACAGAGGTCAAGTCTAGACAATTAAGTCCCTTTGACCCACCTTCCACCGAAGATATTTTTCGGGACAACGTGACAGGTGGTGAGCCCGTCGCCGCCTTTATGTCCAAGCCAACGACGAAATTCGTACATAAGTTTTTGAAAAACTCATTGGTACTGCCACCTGGGGATCGAACTCGGGTCTCTCGACTCGAAATTCCGACCACCCAACAACTCGGCTATCGTGACTTGTTAAAATAAAATACTAAATACTAAAACTACTAAATAATAAAATACTAAACTTTCATTATTTTCACACAACAAACACTGTTTTCGGTCCGATTCGGTGTGCCACCTTAGATACTTACTTTAGGATCACAGCAATATATGTGATGTAGGTTCACGAACTACCTATTCGTATGCCAAATTTCATTCAAATCGGTTCAACCGAACAAGCGATAACGCGAATCAAGCGAATGAGACATAGATTGACTATGTTATTATTTAGTTGTTTGAATAACTAAATAATAACATAGTCAATCTATGACTCATATTGTATTTTATAGTCAGTATTCATCAACAAACATGCAAAAATACTACCCAAAGTCTCTAGTTGAAGATTGTATGGTTATTAGTTTAGAAAAGTTGTAAAGTTTTTTTTCTAGTACAGACTTATTCAGAAAATTAATCACAAACTGACAGTAACGACGAAAGTTTCATTTTTGTTCCGGCGAAACAGATGATAGAAAGCTTTTGTAATTTGACCAAAGTTTAATTTGGCCCTAGTCAGATTAATAATTGCCAAAAAAATATTTCCGCTTTAGCTCGTTGGCAGGGGAAATTATGTTTGTACCCGAGATGATAATAATTCTGCCACCGAGCTAACGGATGCGAGTTCGAATTCCGAGAGGGGCAAACATTTGTGTGATGAATATGAATGTTTGTACTCGAGTCATTGATGTTCCTTGTTCCTTGAGTCCTTTATAATGAATGAATGAAAGAATGACTGAATGAATGTTTGTATGAATAAATGAACACTTTTATCGTACACTACAAAATAATACAAAAAAAAAACAATTAAATGTCAAAGTAAGAGACTGAACAATTTGGCGGCCTTATTATCGCTACATAGCGATCTCTTCTAGGCAGCCTAAGGCGTAAAGAGATATACATACAAATCTTACCCAGATTTAGAAATATGCGTGACGATAAAAATGCAATGTAATCATTTGTTGTTCCAACAAAATATTTTTATACACCGATTATTTCATTTTTAAAATGCATTTAATTTCGCATACATACGATGTACACTTTCCATTTTGGACTAAACGATTTTTGAAACGATATTACTGGCTCGACTTGTGTTTTGTAAAATTGAGCGAAAAAAGTTTTAACCGAAAAACAATAGGATGTGACAGTTAGATTTTACACATTTTACACATTCTGGAATAAAGGGACAAATAAATGTAGTGTCCAAAACATACATGGAAATATAAATAAAAAAAGGTTTAGTGTGTGAAAAAACAGACCGCCTAAAAAGGCAGTCTTTAATTTGTTACGTGAAAATCACTTACGTAACAAATTAAAGAAAGAAAAGACATGCAAGCGAATTTAGAACCTCTTTCTTTAATTCCTAAAACATATAACCACCCACCTTCCACCGAAGACATTTTTTGAGATAACGTGTGGTGAGCCCGTCGCCATCTTTATGTCCAAGGGCACGATATAAATCGAACAAAAAAAAACGATATTACGAGCATGCCACCTAGGGATCGAACTCGGGTCTCTTGACTATAATTCCGATCTCCCAACCACTCGGCTATTGCGCCTTTACTTACTGTATAATTAATAATAATTAAAAATTTTATTAGAAATGAAAACCTTAACAGAACTAAAGTAATCGACATAGACATAAAGATCAGGCAAAGGGCCGGCTAAATAGCTCGAAAATTTATCAGTTCCTAACGAGTTAGAAGAAAAGTTTCTCTATTGGAAATCTTGCGTTTATTTACTTAAGATGGAGTGACGACTTGCAATATGTTGCGGGATAGCAGTGGATGTATGTAAGTGGCTGAGGACTGTTCTTTGTGACACGTTTTAGAGTGGTTCTATATTTGACACTAGATTCTTGAAAGGCTGGAAAGAAGAAAAAGATATTAAACAGTACAATATATCTATGTATCAATACTCAAAGAGAAAAACTTAACTAAACTTAACTTTGTTAAACATTTTTCTCATTATCTCTACTTTGTAGTGTGAGATGTATGAATTTCGACTACTGAATGAATAATATTAAAAGAAATAACTTATAAGTTTCAATCGCTTCCGTGTTCGACTGGTGTAGAAACCGTTTTCAATGCCTTCTCTGAAGTCCAAAGTTCGACTATCGAAACGGGTCAATATTGATTGTTATTAGTATTATTGGCCCTGTCTATGTATGTATCTACGTATGTACATAGTAAATAAATTAATAGGGTAAGGTCCTGAAATAACAGCCTTTGAAACTCCATTGCAGTACGTTGGCTTTTCTAGGTATTACGGTTTTCGTACCTATTACGTAACCTCGTACTTAGTACGAATCCAGTTACTGCGAGTTCCAATGATGGAAGGACTTTGGGGTATTTGTCTCGTAATATACCACGTAAGCCACGTTAAGTAACTTGTAATACTGGATTTAAATATCCATCTTTCTGCTGTGGTAGAATAATATACTGTAATGTATTCATATTACCATTTCATAACTTAAGTATTTTTAGTTGGGAACAAAGTTGATTAAAGTACGTCGTGAATGTGAAATTTACATATCTTTTTCAAAATTTTTACTCTCTGCTGTAAGTTATTACATTTTCACTTCATTGCTACAGCATAAATCAGGTTTTTATAATAGTTTTTATAATATTCTAATAGTCTATCATTTCTAATTCAATTATTGTAAATTTTTTATATACTTTGTTAAAAAGATATGAAAAAAATGAGTTTTTTTTACGGGATTTCTTTCGCCTATTTCTTCTTCCTTAGAGAAACTTCGTGCAGAAACAGTGGTAGATTAAAGCAAATATATAGGAAACATTCGCCAGAACTTGTTATTATTTTGTAATATGAAATATATATGCAACAATTTGAATGATACTAATACTTTTAAAAATAACAACGAATAACGAAAATAACTATCCGAGTATAAATCGTACATAGGTTTTAAGAAAAAACACCATTGGTACGACCCTGCCACCTGTGGATCAAACTCTGGCTAGAATTGCTATCACCCAACTACTTGGCTATCGTGACTCTGTGAAAATAATATGAATACACGACACCGTAAGTTCATACTGTTTGAAACCTGAACACTATAGAAGTTACGCTAAGAAATAAATTGCAGTGCCTTTAACCACTACGTCAGTCGTATGTTCTGCGTAGTGGGATTAAAATTGTCATGTTGAAATGCAAAACCAACTCAAGCTCTAAATGATAAATAATATTTGCAGTACTATTCATCTAGCTGTCACCCGCCCGCTTCGCGTGGCATTGAATCGTTTACAATTTTTTAACATATTTAACTATATAAATAAAAAAATACATATCTTCACGCAATTCCTAATACAGGGATAAACAGATGTCTAGTCTAGACAGTAAAGTCTTTTCGACCCACCTTCCACCAAAAATATTTTTGGGACAACGTGACAGGTGGTGAGCCCGTCGCTGTCTTTATGTCCAAGCCAGGTGAAAAACCAATTGGTACGAGCCTACCACCTGGGGATCGAACTCGGGTCTCTTAACTCAAAATTCCGACCACTCGGTTATCGTCACTATATTTAACTATAGTTTTGCAATGCATGTTTTTATAAACGCATTCAGTACTTTCAGTTGAGTTAAAAT
Source organism: Sericinus montela (assembly GCA_029286605.1). Lineage (NCBI taxonomy): Eukaryota > Metazoa > Arthropoda > Insecta > Lepidoptera > Papilionidae > Sericinus > Sericinus montela. The sequence continues at coordinate 1,634,605 of JAGSMR010000074.1, read as the reverse complement.
AATAATTTCACCATGTTTCAAACCTTAGAAGATATTAATAAACAGTGTTTTGATTAATTTTAAAGCCACGGCAATCCCTTACGTGGGTGGAATTTTGTAAAATAAACGTTGTTGGTAAATTTTAACTTGCTAAAAATATTCTGTCCATGTTTGATATACTTTAAAAATGTGTTTTCTTTTATAAGAAATGGTAAATTCGCTTAAAACTAAATAAAAAGGGCTTTTAAAATTATTAAAACAATATTAACTTTATTGATGAATTTTATTAAAAAGTCGCGATAGCCGAGTGGTTCGGTGGTCGGAATTTCGAGTCGAGAGACCCGAGTTCGATCCCCAAGTGGCAGGCTCGTACCAATGAGTTTTTCAAAAACTTATGTACGAATTATGTCGTTGGCTTGGACATAAAGGCGGCGACGGGCTCACCACCTGTCACGTTGTCCCGAAAATATCCTCGGTGGAAGGTGGGTCAATTGTCTAGACTAGACCTCTGTCTACCCCTGTATTGGGAATTGCGTGAAGATATTTATTTATATATTTATTATTATTTAGATGAATTTTATTAGTATATTGTTTATTAGTTTTGTTTATCCGTTTTTTTTTCTATTTTAGTATTTTATAGCACTTTGTTTTTAACAAAAAATAAAAATATGTTGTTTATATGTGAAAGTGGTGTTAGTGTCTCATAATACTTTATACTTAATACATAACATTTTATCAATTTCTTTCAATCACTTTTTCTTTTTTTTTCTTTTTTTGTATAAGTCACTATTAACAAAACGGTTAAATCACGATAGCCGAGTGGTTAGGTGGTCGGAATTTCGAGTAAAGAGACCCGAGTTCGATCCTCAAGTGGCCGTACCAATGGGTTTTTCTAAAAAAACCTATGTACAAATTATATCGTTGGCTTGGACATAAAGACGGCGACGGGCTCATCACCTGTCACGTTGTCCCGAAAAACAACAAAAAAACCTCTGTCTACCCCTGTATTGGGAATTACGTGAAGATATTTTTAACAAAACGGTTAAATCACGATAGCCGAGTGGTTAGGTGGTCGGAATTTCGAGTAAAGAGACCCGAGTTCGATCCTCAAGTGGCCGTACCAATGGGTTTTTCTAAAAAAACCTATGTACAAATTATATCGTTGGCTTGGACATAAAGACGGCGACGGGCTCATCACCTGTCACGTTGTCCCGAAAATATCTTCGGTGGAAGGTGGGTCAATTGTCTAGACTAGACCTCTGTCTACCCCTGTATTGGGAATTGCGTGAAGATATTTATTTATATATTTATTATTATTTAGATGAATTTTATTAGTATATTGTTTATTAGTTTTGTTTATCCGTTTTTTTTCTATTTTAGTATTTTATAGCACTTTGTTTTTAACAAAAAATAAAAATATGTTGTTTATATGTGAAAGTGGTGTTAGTGTCTCATAATACTTTATACTTAATACATAACATTTTATCAATTTCTTTCAATCACTTTTTCTTTTTTTTTCTTTTTTTGTATATGTCACTATTAACAAAACGGTTAAATCACGATAGCCGAGTGGTTAGGTGGTCGGAATTTCGAGTAAAGAGACCCGAGTTCGATCCTCAAGTGGCCGTACCAATGGGTTTTTCTAAAAAAACCTATGTACAAATTATATCGTTGGCTTGGACATAAAGACGGCGACGGGCTCATCACCTGTCACGTTGTCCCGAAAATATCTTCGGTGGAAGGTGGGTCAATTGTCTAGACTAGACCTCTGTCTACCCCTGTATTGGGAATTGCGTGAAGATATTTATTTATATATTTATTATTATTTAGATGAATTTTATTAGTATATTGTTTATTAGTTTTGTTTATCCGTTTTTTTTTCTATTTTAGTATTTTATAGCACTTTGTTTTTAACAAAAAATAAAAATATGTTGTTTATATGTGAAAGTGGTGTTAGTGTCTCATAATACTTTATACTTAATACATAACATTTTATCAATTTCTTTCAATCACTTTTTCTTTTTTTTTCTTTTTTTTTTCTTTTTGTATATGTCACTATTAACAAAACGGTTAAATCACGATAGCCGAGTGGTTAGGTGGTCGGAATTTCGAGTAAAGAGACCCGAGTTCGATCCTCAAGTGGCCGTACCAATGGGTTTTTCTAAAAAAACCTATGTACAAATTATATCGTTGGCTTGGACATAAAGACGGCGACGGGCTCATCACCTGTCACGTTGTCCCGAAAAACAACAAAAAAACCTCTGTCTACCCCTGTATTGGGAATTACGTGAAGATATTTTTTTAACAAAACGGTTTTTATTTAAGATGATGTATATACCTATTTAAAAGTATTAATACTTTTAAATAGGTATATACATCATCTTAAATATTTTTTTTTAAATATATATATGTTCCCTATTACTATCAACCCAATATGGACTATAGGTTATGCAAAATGAGTATTGCGGAAGTTACTCGTGACGAACGCTGAGCGTCGACCTTTTTGTTGTCACTTTTACGATTTTAAATATCTTATTTTTATGTTTTATTGACTGAATAACTTGTATTCTTTCTTTCTTTTCTTTAAAAAATAACAGATTAAAATTTGACAGACTGGTGTCGGGCAGCAACACTTCTGGTGTGTGATTTCTGGTACTGTGATCCCCAATCCGCTCGGCAAGCGCCCCACTCCGCTTCACAGTCACAGTACTAGACATTAGGGAGGCAAACCCTATTTTGTGGGAGGAACCTGTCCTAAAATGTTCTATATAAATAATAAATAAATATTCAGACGTAGACAACCACACCTAAATTGCTCTGATTCCAAAGTAAGTAGCAAAATCACTTGTTTTAGGAGTCAGAAATAACGAAGGTACCATAAACAGCAAGATCCGAGAGAATTTAGAGAAATTGGTAATTAAATCAAATCATTTATTTATCGACATAAGAACATACATTCGTTTATCGATCGTCATTTTTAATCTACCACCGTTTCGTAATGACGTTCCTCTAACAGAGAAGAAACACCGTAGGTATCCCCTTTTTTGGTCAATATTTTTATTACAATATAATGCATTATACAAGTGTGATGTGATATTTTCTAGAAATAGCTTGGGAGCGATCATCTCATTCCCAGGGGTTACTGTCATAAATATATTCATTTATATTATAATAATTCCTATAAAATATTTCTTTAATAAATTTCTTAAGCCTGTGAATAGGCAGGCTTTGCACATTTACCGGGATTTTGTTACAGAAGCGTATACACCGCCCTAAGAACGAGTTACTCTATGGAGTCTAGTAACCAGTGTTACAAGCTTGTGTTTGTTCCTAATATTTACATTACGTACATCAGAAGTCTTGAAAGTATTAATGTTTTATGCACATACATTAAATTTTCATATATGCATTGAGGGGCCAGTGTTAAAAGTAAAATATAAATAGCTTTAAATTTCTCTCTAATATATAACATACATAACAGCCTGTGAAAGCAGGTCTTACGTATATGTATATATACGCAACTCGGGCGGCACACTCGACAAAGGATTAAAATCAGGCTCAAATAGGACTTATCTATTAACCACAAGTTCCAATCAAACAAGGATTAATAAGCTTATAACTATAAGTAAAATACTTATTTGAATTTAAAATTCACAATTTCGTTAAAAATATTGAATGTTTTTTTTTTTTTCTTTTTGTATATGTCACTATTAACAAAACGGTTAAATCACGATAGCCGAGTGGTTCGGTGATGGAATTTCGAGTCAAGAGTCCCAAGTTCGATCTCCAGTGACAAGCTCGTACCAATGGGTTTTTCTAAAAACCTATGTACAAATTATATCGTTGGCTTGGACATAAAGACGGCGACGGGCTCATCACCTGTCACGTTGTCCCGAAAAACAACAAAAAAACCTCTGTCTACCCCTGTATTGGGAATTACGTGAAGATATTTTTTTAACAAAACGGTTAATACTTTTAAATAGGTATATACATCATCTTAAATATTTTTTTTTAAATATATATATGTTCCCTATTACTATCAACCCAATATGGACTATAGGTTATGCAAAATGAGTATTGCGGAAGTTACTCGTGACGAACGCTGAGCGTCGACCTTTTTGTTGTCACTTTTACGATTTTAAATATCTTATTTTTATGTTTTATTGACTGAATAACTTGTATTCTTTCTTTCTTTTCTTTAAAAAATAACAGATTAAAATTTGACAGACTGGTGTCGGGCAGCAACACTTCTGGTGTGTGATTTCTGGTACTGTGATCCCCAATCCGCTCGGCAAGCGCCCCACTCCGCTTCACAGTCACAGTACTAGACATTAGGGGAGGCAAACCCTATTTTGTGGGAGGAACCTGTCCTAAAATGTTCTATATAAATAATAAATAAATATTCAGACGTAGACAACCACACCTAAATTGCTCTGATTCCAAAGTAAGTAGCAAAATCACTTGTTTTAGGAGTCAGAAATAACGAAGGTACCATAAACAGCAAGATCCGAGAGAATTTAGAGAAATTGGTAATTAAATCAAATCATTTATTTATCGACATAAGAACATACATTCGTTTATCGATCGTCATTTTTAATCTACCACCGTTTCGTAATGAGGTTCTTCTAACGGAGAAGAAACTCCGTAGGTATCCTCTTTTTTGGTCAATATTTTTAACAATATAATGCATTACACAAATATAATGTGATATTTTCTAGAAATAGCTTGGGAGCGATCATCTCATTCCCAGGGGTTACTGTCATAAATATATTCATTTATATTATAATAATTCCTATAAAATATTTCTTTAATAAACTTCTTAAACCTGTTAATAGGCAGGCTTTGCATATTTACCGGGACTTTGTTGTAGAAGCGTATACACCGCCCTAAAAACGAGTTACTCTATGGAGTCTAGTAACCAGTGTTACAAGCTTGTGTTTGTTCCTAGTATTTACATTACGTACATCAGAAGTCTTGGTAAAAGTATTAATGTTTTTATGCACATACATAAAATTTTCATACATGTATTGAGAGGCCAGTGTTAAAAGTAAAATATAAATAGCTTTAAATTTCTCTCTAATATATAACATACATAACAGCCTGTGAAAGCAGGTCTTACGTATATGTATATATACGCAACTCGGGCGGCACACTCGACAAAGGATTAAAATCAGGCTCAAATAGGACTTATCTATTAACCACAAGTTCCAATCAAACAAGGATTAATAAGCTTATAACTATAAGTAAAATACTTATTTGAATTTAAAATTCACAATTTCGTTAAAAATATTGAATGTTTTTTTTTTTAATATATTTAATTTATTTATGAGTTACGATAGCCGAGTGGTTCGGTGATGGGAATTTCGAGTCAAGAGTCCCAAGTTCGATCTCCAGTGACAAGCTCGTACCAATGGGTTTTTCAAAAATGTATGTACGAATAATATCGTTGTCTTGGACATAAAGACGGCGACGAGCTCACCAACTGTCATGTTGTCCCGAAAATATCTTCGGTGGAAGGTGGGCCGAAGGGACTTAATTGTTTGAGCTAGACCTACCCCTGTGATGGGAAAGCGGGAAGATATTTATTTATTTTAGTAGTAGAGTAGAGTAGTAGAGTCTTAAAAATTAGCAGAAGTTTAGTCCTTTAGACCCACTTTTCACCGGAATATAAGTAACGTGACGGGAAGTGTAGCTTGCCGCTGTCTTAGTGTCCTATCCATCTTTATACAGTATAATTACATGGATATATTATTTTAATAAATACATCTATAACTCGAACACATACATTCATATTCATCACGCAAATATTGCCCTGGCTAGATATGAATTCGTCGCACGTCACGCACTAAGCAATTGGAACACCTCAGGTTTTTTTTATTTTACGTAGTTAACATTTAAAAAAATGGATACGCCGTACAGATGAATAAAACTCGTATACACACTCGGTCTAGACACAGCCACTTGATTATTAAAGCTCCACCTCATTAAATCACGAGAACTCATACAATTTGTGTCGCGAGTGTCGGAGACTGTACTCGACACCTATTCATTTCATTGAATTAGAACTGTGAAGAACATAGCACTTTTTAGCATTTTTTGAAAAATATTTGTAATGGAAAACAATTAAAAATAAAAATTAAAAATTAAATATCTTCACGCCATTCCCAATACAGGGGTAGATAGAGGTCTAGTCTGGAAATTTAGTCCTTTCAACCCAGTTCAGACTGAGGATATTTTTAGGACAACATGACAGGTGGTGAGCCCGTCGCCGTCTTTATGTCCAAGTCAATGATATATTCGTATATAAGTTTTTGAAAAAACCCATTGGTACGAGCCAACCACCTGGGGCTCGAACTCGAGTCTCCTGACCCGAAATTTCGATCACCCAACCACTCGGCTATCGTGATCGACTCGGTTATCGAGAGTTTTCTTTATTTTAATAAGAATCCGAGAAAAAATGAATATAATTATTTTAATACGTATAGAGATAGACTCACTACACAGGTGAATGGTCGGTCGATCTTAATTATCTTGACAGTTTTTCGACCCCAGTTCCGGGAAAATAATGAATGAAAAAAGAAGTTGTTATTGACGAAGTTATAATTTTTTTGTTGCGTTGAATCAATGGAACAGAGTTTACCCCGGTAATTTTCCTTTATCTTTATACTAGGAATAATTCAAATATATCCTTTGTATGTTGATAAAAAGGTAAGGGGTAAGATAAGGGGTAAGATAAGTAAAAGATACTATTATCTCTCAGAACTTATTTTTTTTCAACTTTGCGTGGCTCGAAGAAGTGATAAATATAAAACAAACAAGAGATATCATTTTCTAAAAAGCAACAGGGCGTTCTGTCCCGTACAACTTAGCCATTAAAAACTATGAATTAAGCTGGATATCCTAATATTCACACAAAAAGGACATGTTTAACCTACCATACAAAGCTGGCTATATTCCCAAACGATTAATTATACATATAGTTAACGAAATATTTATATAAACATATTTACTATTTATAAACAAGTCACGATTGCCAAGTGGTTGGGTGGTCGGAATTTCGAATCAAAAGACCCGAGTTAGATCCCCAGGTTGCAATAATTGTTGGACATAAAGACGGCGACGGGCTCACCACATGTAACGTTGTCCCGAAAATATCTTCGGTGGAAGGTGGGTCGGAGGGTTAATTTTCTAGCCTAGACCTCTGTCTACACCTGTATTTGGAATTGCATTAAGATATTTATATTTTCATTTTATTTATTTTATAAACTATTAAAATGCGACCGGTTATTGTTTAGTGAAAAGTATATTTAGAATTATTAACAGGCTTACGAAAAACCAAGGGAAAATGGTTGCATGGTCGTATCACACTGGGATAGTATATTTCTAAAGAATATGCGTTTTTGTACTTGGGTCACACACGTAAAAAGCCAAGAATTGAGTGAATGAGTCAAGAGACCCGACCTCGATTCCCTGGTGGTAGTCTTATACCAAAGATAGATCGTAGTCTAAACTTATGTACGATTTATATCGTTAGCTTCGACAGTGGTAGAGCCACGCATCAGCTTTTGTTGTTGCATGAATCAGACACACACACACCTCCTTCCCCAATTCTGGCAATAATTGTTGGATATAAAGACGGCGACGGGCTCACAACCTGTCACGTTGTCCAAAAATATCTTCGGTTGAACGTGGGTCGAAAAGACTTATATTTCTAGACCTCTTTTTACTCCTGTGTTCGGAATGGCATGAAGATATTTATTTCAAATAAATGTCATAGTAAACAAATCAAAGAAAGGTAAGAAGAGATTCGAAGTCGGTCTCCAGGTGGTAGACTCGTACCTATGAGTTTTTCCAAACTTAAGTATGATTTACGAGTTGTCTCAAAAAATGTCTTCAGTGAAAGGTGAGTAGACAGTACTTAATTGTTTGGACCTCTGTCTACCTCAGTATTGGGAATAGGGTGAGTGTATTTTGGTAAATATTTTTTTAGGAACCATAGGCTTGGAAGCTAAATCAGAGATAGACATCACTTATCAAGTTGTCCCAAATAGGCTTCGAAAGACGAGTCGAAATGACTTAATTGTCTAAACCTTCGTCTTCGTCGAATAAGCCCACGTTAAAATAAAAAAAAATATTTTTATAAGTAGTACAACACATATCTCTCGCATTAGATTATATTTAGAAAACCTTTTATGTGAAAACTATATTACTAACTTAAACACCGGACAAGGTGAAGGCTTAATATTTATTATGTACTAAATCGCTTAGACAGCGGCCTACCTTTATAAACAAACAAAAGCCTTAAAAAGAAAATCCGATTATATTGTGCAACCCTTAAAACCTAGTTGCTCTGAGTTGTTTTTTTTATCAAGATGAGCAATGATGTTAAAATTTATCCTATATTTGGGTATATTTTATATTTGTGTATTATACACATTGAGTAAGATCTTTTTCAATTTTTATTTATTTATATATTTTATTATGCTTTATTTTTTGGGACAACAGGTGGTGAGCCCGTCTTCAGGCCATTCCCAATACAGGGGTGGACAGAGGTCTAGTCTAGTCAATGAAGTCCCTTCGATCCACCTTCCACCGAAGATATTATCGGGACAACTTGACAGGCGGTTAGCCCGTCGCCATCTTTATGTCCAAGCCAACGATATAATTCGTACACAAGTTTTGAAAAACTCATTGGTACGAGCCTGCCACTTGGGGATCGAACTCGGGTCTTGAACTCTCGACACGAAATTCCGATAAACCAAATACTCAGCTATCGTGACTTACAATACGAAAGATATACAACATATACAAAAGATAGAAATTAATAGTATTTAAAGATCGAAGATTTTACCACATCGATGTCCTTGTAGCAGTGACGTCGACGATTTAGGCCTCCACGGACTTTCATGCCAAAAAAGTGCCGGCAGACTATCTCGTCACGGTTCCTTGAATGAAATCATCCGAAGGGCTCTTGTTTCCATAAATATTCCATCGGTTTTAGAGCCTTGTGGAATATTTAGGGAGGATGGTAAGAGACCCGACGGCTTGACTTTAGTTCCTTGGGAGAGAGGCCAAGCTCTTGTGTGGGACGCAACTTGCGTCGATACATTAGCGGCCTCTCATATCAAGGGTACTTCGATAAGGGCCGGGGCGGCATTAGAGGCAGCTGAATCGGGTAAATGGCGTAAATATGAGTCTTTGAAAGGGGACTATATATTTGTTCCATTTGCCGTAGAGACAATCGGTCCGTGGGGTCCCGGCGCGATGCAGTTTCTAAAGGAATTGTATTCGTGACTTATCGTTGCCGCTGGTGACAAGAGGGCTGGTTCTTTTCTCGCTCAACGGTTAAGTCTAGCCATTCAACGTGGAAATGCAGCCAGCGTTCTTGGTACCATGCCACGAGGAGTGGGGCTCTACGATTATAATAGTTTTTAGTTAATAAGTATTGTAAATATTAACATATTTTTTTCTGTAAATAAAAATTTATAATGAGAAAAAAAATTTAAAGATACAATACGATCTTAGAGTATCCTCAGTAACTTTGGTAATGAAAATCACATAATAGAAATTAATGGCTTCCTATTATATGATTTTTATTAGAAACGGCCTATTGTCAATAGGATTTATACACTTACAGGACAATTGTTGAGAGAAATCCTTCCCCTTTGTGTGTTTTCACAGACTAAAAAAGAATTTCGTCTTTGTTGTTAAAATTAATGTTCATTTACCATTTAAGAGAGTTGATAACTAAAAAAAGAAAATAAATAAAGAGTGTCTCTGTATAAGAGCAGCTTATAGCAGCATATAGCAGCTTGACGCAAAGGAAAGCGCTTTAGTATTTTTATTTGACGTGTAAAATAATTTACTTAGAGACGAAAACTTATCGAGATAAATTTATAAAGTTTTTAATATCAAAAAATCACGATAGCCGAGTCGTTCGGTGATTGGAATTACGAGTCAAGAGACCCGAGTTCGATTCCCAGGTGGCAGGCTCGTACCAATGGGTTTTTCAAAAACTTATGTACGAATTATATAGTTGGCTTGGACATAAAGACGGTGACGGGCTCACCACCTGTCACGATGTTTAGTTTCAATTATATATATATATATATATATATATATATATATATATATATATATATATATATATATATATATATATATATATATATATATATATATATATATATATATATATATATATATATATATATATATATATATATATATATATATATATATATATATATATATATATATATATATATATATATATATATATATATATATATATATATATATATATATATATATATATATATATATATATATATATATATATATATATATATATATATATATATATATATATATATATATATATATATATATATATATATATATATATATATATATATATATATATATATATATATATATATATATATATATATATATATATATATATACCGTCCGTCTCAAAAGTCCACTGCTGAATACAGGCTTTCCTCAAAAAATTCCCACAAAGAACGAACCCGAGTCTCCTGCATCCATACATTCTCCGCAATGTTGAGCACGTCACTCCAGACCTTTCTTCCCCAACGGATGTCAGTTCTGCGAACTAGGTGACTGACCCTAAGCCACTTCAGCGTGCCGATCCGAGGCAACATCGGTCACCTTCCACTAAAGATATGATCGTTGCGGACCGTCGGTGACCACCAATTTATCTTTTTATATTTTAATAAAAACTCTTCAGTGTTATTTTTTTTTGTAAGACCGACCTCTTTTAGTAATATTGTTGCTCGCTCATCACTCCGCCGGCGGAACTCGTTTAGTATAAATCGAGAGCACTTTAGTGAAATTTCAATTAAAATTTTAATTTTAACTGCATATTTAACATGTTTTAATTTAATGCTGAAAGATATACCTTTGTGTGTTTAAAATTAAAGGTACGTGGAAAATTATACAATATTTTAATTCGTTTTTTTACAATACAATTGGAATACAATTGGAATACAATTGGAATACAATTGGAATACAATTGGAATACAATTGGAATACAATTGGAATACAATTGGAATACAATTGGAATACAATTGGAATACAATTGGAATACAATTGGAATACAATTGGAATACAATTGGAATGAATGTTGTACATATTTATCCAAAAATACCCAAACTATAATAAAAGGGGTTTCAGAAAGAAGGGTTAAATTTGTATTTATATGAATAAAAAAATATCTTCACGCCATTACCAACATAAAGGTATACAGACGTTTAGACAATTAAGGTCATTTGACCCACCTCTCACCGAAGATATTTTCGGGACACCGTGCCAGGTGGTGAGCCCGTCGCCTTCTTTATGTCCAAGCCAATGATAAAATTCGTACATAAGTTTTTTTGTCACCTGGGGATCGAACTCGGACTCTCGGGAACTCGGGAAGATTCGGACTACGCGCCTCCTGTCTTCATTTATACGCGCACGGCCGGGAAGTGGAATTCTCTTCCGGCGTCTGTATTTACGAACGCATACAAACTTAACCTTTTCAAGGTCCGAGTAAACAGGCGTCTCATGAGTAAACTCGCTCCATCATGCCTTCATGCTCGATGAAGGTCAAAAGTTTATTTGTTAATTCATTTTTTTTTTATTTAAAAATAATACGTTGTCCCTAACTACGTATGTATTTATTTATTTATTATAATAGATAGCGTGAACATATATTTTAAACTTACTTTCTAAAGGACCTCTCGTTATGGTAAATTGTCAAAATCACTTTGCCAAAGCTTATTGGGAGCCACGTGACAGCTGGTGAGCTTATTGCCGTGTTATTGAATCAGCGTGTTGATGTTATATCATTTGCTATTCATCAAAGCTAATAAAAGTAAAATAAATATATTCACGCATTTCCCAATACAGGGGTAGACAGAGGGCTAGACAATTAAGTTGTTTCGACCCATCTTCCGCCGAAGATATTTTTGGGACAACGTGACAGGTGGTGAGCCGTTTTAATGTCCAAGCCAACCATATTATTCGTACATAATCGAACCTGAGTCCTCAGAGCTGACGACGATAACAAAACCTGTATGTACGCAACACGTCCTAGGAGGTCCTCAAATCTTACTATATTATAATTTGTTTCTTTTTTATATACAGACATTTTCTATGCAAACATTAAACATTCCCTAAGGTTATTTTTTAAGAAATCTTCAGTTATTTGTACAACTATTAACCGAAATGGCAAAAGGTCGAGTGGTTCCCCTTTAACAACAGAGTTCTTCACTCTTATTATTGTTTACTCTGTGACGTCGGCTTGAGCGGGTCCCCGAGAGTTGAGCGTCGGTTGTTTTTTTTTACATTAGAAATACTATTCTATTTTGAATGTATACAAAACTGTGAGAAGTAAAAAATGTTTATGCCTTAAGATTGAAAAGTAAAAATTCACGTTTTTTTAATTATAAATAATAGTCAAAATAAAAACACAGATACGGATAATATCACATACATTGCTCTGATCTCAGAGTAACTAACTTAAGCACTTGTTTTATGGAATCTGATACAACAAAGGTACTACGAACATCCACATCCGAATTTATAATGAAGGATAAGTGATTTTTTACGTTGATCTGTTCGAGAATCGAACCCTGGACCTCAGAGCTGGTGGCAACATGAAAACCAGAGTATTCAACCGGTCACTTGTCCATGGAAGTTGTCAATATTTTATGTGTTTAGTTACCGTATATATACAGTAGGTATATAAATACCTACTACGAGTGTAATGTCATATGATATTATATCAAAATTATTTATTATTATTTATTTTCTTACGCACAATCCCTGACGGGGTAGCCGGAGAGAACAAATCGCCAAGTGTCACAATCCCATACTTCTTTTGCATCTTTCAGATTCATCATCTTCTTTATGCATGCACGTCTAGGTATTCGAGTACTCTTGACCCTCCCCTCTTCGAGCAATTTGCTCACACGGTCTTCGAAAGTTAGTCTCGGTCTACCTCGACACCTTTTAATATTAACTTTCGCGCTATATATTTTCTTCACCGTTCGGTCTTCACTCATTCGCTCAACGTGCCCAAACCATCGAAGCACGCCCTTATCCATTTTGAGACAAGGTCATCTTTCAAACCTGCCATATTGCGAATCTCTTCGTTTCGCTTTCGGTCGGCCATGGTAAGGCCGCACATTTTACGAAGAGATCGCATCTCCACTGCATTCAACCTGCTTTTATGCTTCTTTTGGCATACCCACGTTTCGCTGCCTCATAACAAAGGTACCAACACTGCGTTATGTATTGCAAGGCGTGCACTTTTCACTACGCTTTGCCTTTTGACTAACGCAGTCAAGGCACCATGGACTTTGTGCCCGGCAGCGACACGCCTGTCCTGACATCTAAGTCACATCTTTCATCCCGGCTAAACGCACTCCCCAAGTATACAATTTCATTCATTTCTTCGTTCTTTCTTCGTCCGTTTCAAATACCAGAATATCAAAATTAACCGCCCCTTTTTCCGCGAGAGTGTCAGAAGAACTTCAAACAGATCACGGAATAAATCTCGAAGATCTTAAAACGCTTAACATGTCTATATAAATTACAACTAAGAACATTTCATACATACATATCTTCAGGCAATTCCCAATACAGAGGTAGACAGAAGTCTAGTTTGGACAATTAAGTCGCTTTGACCCACCTTCCACCGAAAATATTTTCGGGACAACGTGACAGGTGGTGAGCCTGTAGCCGTCTTTATAATTCGTACATAAGTTTTTGAAAAGCCTATTGGTACGAGCCTGCTACCTGGGTGTCGAACTCGGGTCTCTTGATTCGGAACTCCGACCATACAACAACTCGGCTATCGTGACATTTCGTTTAAATTATTACTCTCTTAAAGACCTGTATAAAGGCACTACAGGACACCGACCTCTGACATAAGGAGGCTTTGAATGAAAGGTTATCCCAATAACAGAGTATGTCGACCTCCGTGGACGAGTGGCGTAAACAATAGTTTTCAATGTGTCGCCATCTCAAAATCCCGGGTCGATTCCCGGTCGGGTCAATCTAGAAAAACCACTTTTCCTTCATTTTTTCGGGTGTGGGTGTTTGAGGTGCCTTCGTTGTTTCCGATTACCATGCTTCAAGTGTTTTGGCATCTTATATTGGGTGCTGTTGTCCCTATCTATATATGTATGTATCTAAAGAGTATGACATACACTAAACAGTATAAAAAATTGGTTAGTGCAGAATCAGACATTTCACACCGCAGATGCTTCCAATCATCGGTCTGCTTAATTTTGATTTAGTATATTCATATTTAAATCCATAGCTAATCTCCACAAATTCAAATAAATATAAAAGTATTGGTAAAATTAATAAATTACTGAAAACTCTTAATTAACTTAGTAAAGTAGTGAAAACTGGCAGAAAATAAAGTTAATGCTAAAATCATCTCTTCAGCGGAACATTCGAAAGGTTGTAATAATTTTCGCGAAATAACAAGCCAGTCCTTAATTAATGTTTTGAATTGTCTTAACTTTATAGTGAGGAACTTGGTTATGATTGACTAATCATTAAATACTTGTTTCTATTTTATTAATTCATTTCCCCGTATTGTCCACGTTCAAAGACAAAATATACAATTTAAATTGAAATACAAATTAAATTGTAGTTAATTAAATTGTGACATAAAAAGTAAAATATGCTTTATTGTACACCAAAAGAGACATAGTAATAACAATTAAAACGGACATGGGTACAAACGGCGGTCTTATCGCTTAAACGGCGATCTCTTCCAGGTAACCTTAGGGAAAAATTATCCTTCTAAAGAAATCGGAAAGTGTGTACTAAATAATACAAAAAGTATAATAAATAATATATATACCAAATACAGCTAAAGAAGTTACTTATAAAGGATTAGAAGGTCCCTTATTATTATAATAGGGGAACTATTTTATTTATCTTCACGCACAATCCCTGACGGGGTAGCCAGAGAGAACAGATCGCCAAGTGTCACTCTTTCGCTTCATTCAGATTCATCATTTTCTTCATATATGCACGTCGAGGTATCCGAGTACTCTTGACCCTCCGGCCTACCTCGACCCCTTTTAATATTAACTTTCGCTGTATATATTTTCAAAATTACTACTATTTAAAACAACAATTTAAAATCATACAACTATATAAAAATTATAAACTTGAAGTGTCGTCGTCATGACAAAGTGCTACTGTGGTACAACTTCATATTAGCAAAAAATACCAAAACATCAACGGTGACAAGTAGCAGCTTTTATCTAATGCGGTATACGTAGTAAAGAGAACTCAAAACTATTTTCAACCGTTAAAAATTATGGCTACCAAGTCCTACCCCAATCGAGCCGATCCCTCCCTATAGCAGCTTGTGTGACTAACCCCAAATAAAAATACAACAGTACAAATACTACTTACAAAGTACATATAACTACATCTTGCGTAATCTGGTTTGATAAATTAAATTTTTCAGAGACATATGTGTTAAAGACCAGATGCTTTCAATTTCGTCGTAATTCAGCTAGATATTGCAGAAAAAAAATCTCTTAATGAACAAAAAAATGTCACAGTCTAAATATCTACAGGATAGCTTCGTATCCATACGCCCGTTTATAGAGACTGAAAACACTCGAAAGTTAAAAAACCTCATCTCATTTATTCATAGACAACTCCGCATGAATGCGGTGACGCCCGCCACGTAGTGGAGAGGGCGCCATGTTGGACGGAACGTATTCAAGCGGTAAGATTGACGCGGTGAAAGGGGACTTGCATGTTGAGTGTTTATTCACAGAGCTGGCGATTTGTCTTCTTTTTAATTTTTGCAAAGGTTCCGACTGAATAATTGAGTTACATTTCCATTGCATTTAAATATTAAGACATTAAAATTTAAAATTTTCTGTCATATTTATTTTTAATTTACAATACTAGATTACCTCTTTTTTAAAAGTGTAATTTTGTTGTTTACATTTAAGATACCTTTAATTTGATTATTGCTTCGCTAATAAAATTCTTTAACAGATAATACACTTTTTAAGTAAAACTAACACCTGTTTTATTATTTTTATGTGTGCCATGTACGGCTACCAGACAAAGTTGCGGGCAAAACTAATTCGTATTTTTTTATATTTGCTTGACCTATATTATGCAGGTTTAGTTGAAGGCAGGTCGTTTAGTTGAAAGGAATTTTGTTTTAACCATTAGCTAACGTGAAAGAATAAAAAGTAAATTATTATTAATAGTATTTACATAAAATACATAACATTTCCTTGTAATACCTTAAAATTTAAATCGTTGCCTCTTGATCATTTTACTAATTTTATTTTATTTTTTGACGCTGTAGTATTTACAATTCCATAATATAGAATAAATAATTTCAGAACCAAATACAAGCCAAAACTTACTTTTAAAAGCCCGTTTTACCTTTTTTTAAAAATATAAGTGACAAAAAATTGTTTAATAAATTCGATCTTCAATCGTTCGAAGATCATCTATTTCCGTACTGATGTAGAGATGGGAAAAACTTCCACAGATACAATGTATACCAAATTTTATATGTAACGTCTTTAATTATGATGTGTTTTTTAATGTAAAATCTTATAAAGAAATCGCAGCCGCTTTTTTAGTAGCTCTAACGTAGGCCTCATTCCGTGACACGTGTCCCTCTTTTTTTGTTTGCTGTTTTACCTACATTGGCCTATATTTATGTTTACGTACAAGTGGTAGTGTTAAGTATACTGTTATACGTTGTAAAAATAATGACGTCACAGGTATATGAATCAGTAATTTTAATTAAATGGTGAAAATGAGATAACAGAACCTCAATATTACATTTGTAATAAGGCCCAAATTTAAATTAGAATTTAAATTTTGACTTTCACAAGGGACCTAAAGTCTGAAATCATTATTTACTGTATAAATATTATTTCTTTTTACTGTAAGCCTTTGTATTTTTATTCAAAGGATCTCATACCGCTCATTTCAAGAATATAAGTAATCCCTTAGGCATAACTTGTGGGTACGTCAAGTACAAATTACACGTCCAGTGAAATGGCTTTTCCATTACATTGAATATGTAATTTGAATCATAACCATGAAAGTGTCTCTAATTTTAAACAATTCAAAAGTATTCTATTCTCTATCCTTATTCTACTAAGCGATATTCTACCCTCTAGTACGGACACTTATTTATTACTAATTATTTACAATTTTTCTTTAACGCAACTTACCAAAAAGTAATGGAACATAAGACGAACTTGATGCTAAAATCATTTTTTGCTAGTAAATCTTGAGGAAATCGGTGGAAAAATTAGTGATGTTCAAGATATTAAATTAAAAAGGTGCGATATAGATGTCATACGGTTTGTTGATTTGTGCAGTAGATTTTGCTGATAATTTTATTAAGGTTAGCTTGATACGTGTTGGCTTGAACATGAAAATGGCGACGGGCTCACCACCTGTCACGATATTTGATTTGAAGATATTTTCGGCACACGAAAATATCTTCGGTAGAAGGTGGGTCAAAGGGACTTAATTTGTCTAGACTAGTCCTCTGTCTACCCCTGTATTGGGAATTGCGTGAAGACATTTATATTTATATTTATTTATTTATTTTATTAAATAAAAAAAGATGAACATAGTTTTCTGTACACAATAACAGCTGCGATCCTCTGAGTCTCTGACATTTTTATTCCAATTCACCGATCAGGTTTCGCTTCTTCATCGTTTGCTGATCAAGCCGCGCGACTCTGGAATGGGCTACCTGAAAAACTAAGACAACCCACAAGCAAGCACACATTCAAATATAACATTCGGAATCATCTTCTGAAATTGTCAGACTGAGGCGCATTTTGTGTAATATTTTCTGTATAATATTTATTGTAATATATTTTTATTGTAATAATTATATTGTAATATAATTTATGTATGAGAACATGTGTGTGTATATATTTATATTTGTGTATATGTATAAATATATATTTAAAATAGTTCTTGTTACTTATATCTATTACTAAAATTATATTTTTTTTTGCAACCGCCTTCAATGTTTTCCCACTACCTTAAGGTTGACTGGCAGAGAATGCTTTTAGCATTAAGTCCGCCTTATGTTCCTTTACTGTTTTGTAAGGTTCATTAAAGAATAAATAAATAAAAATTATTAAGCTGAAGTGAAAATGGGTTGTTTACATAGGTCGCAGTGATACAAGTAAAAGAAATGTAGGAAGGGTAGTCGTTACATGACGGGGT
Organism: Sericinus montela; assembly: GCA_029286605.1. Lineage (NCBI taxonomy): Eukaryota > Metazoa > Arthropoda > Insecta > Lepidoptera > Papilionidae > Sericinus > Sericinus montela. Next base: position 1,616,344 of record JAGSMR010000074.1, on the reverse strand, counting down.
AGACCTGAAGAATCATGAGGTGAGTACATTGATGTTGGTAAATTGAAACCGAAGAGAAGGTGGCAATCTTTAGGTGAAGAATTTGTTTAGCAGTGGACTTTAAAAGCCTACATTTTAATGATGATGACGATGATTATCTAATGTACTTACTGTAGGACACGAGGGCATGAAATTTTTATAGGCTGCATATTGAAAAAAATATAAGGAAATATATCTTCACACCAGTCCCAATACTAGGGTAGACAGGGGTCTAGATAATTAAGTCCTTTCGATACACCTTACACCGAAGACATTTTTTGCGACAAGGTGACATTTAGTAAGTCTGCCGTCGTATTTATGTCCACGCCAACGATATAAACCTTGCAAAAGTTTTGAAAACCCCGTTGGTACGAGCTTATTACTCGAATTCCGATCACCCAATACCTATGCTATCGTGACTACATCCATCTAAGGTGTGTATTCCCGTTCGTCAATCCGCTTTTCTCCGCTATCCTCCGTTACGATATAGGCCTTTGTCGTGTAGTAGACATTTATAGGTCGTTATGTAAGTATGTATGTATCGGAATCGAACCTCAGAGCTGACAACATGAAAACAGAGTCGTCCACGGAGGTTGTCAACGAATTTTTCATCGAATTACTAGGGTCTATAAACCTTTTAAAGCTCTAATAAGATTGAGTTGCATAAAATTAAAAAAGATTCTCTTCAAAATTCGTTCATGTTACTTTGCTTAATAAGTACTTTACGTTAAAACGCTTGCCAGTAGTCTACATTCAATGTTATCAGCGGATTTCACTGCAGGACGTTGGAAAATTTGGAGGCACTATATTAAATTGAATTCACTATTACGGTACGCGAAATTTGAATGCATTTAAATACTTATTTCAATTCAAACCTTTAAGGATGCGAATAAAAGTGAAAATTTGAAATTTAAAAAGATTACATCATCCGTGGACCATCCAGTTAACCAGCTTTGAGGTCCTAGGTACAAATTTGAGACTGGTCAATATAGAATAACACTTTTTGGGCATTATGCTGGATCAGATTTTTTGTGCTTACTTTGGGGATATTAGCAATGTATGTAATGTTGTTTCTACACAGGTTCCTTTCCGTGATAGGACAAACATAGCTTTTTTTTCATTCATTCATTTCATTTAGTGAAAATGCACATTCCTTCCAGAAAATACTTTCGTTTATGAATAAAATTATGCATTTGAAAGAAGAAGAGAGTATCTTATTTATAATAGTAAAAAAATGTATATATGGTACCGGCAGAACAACAGTGCTGCAGCAGTACTGCTACAGAATATTTGCTGAGTCGAATACAGTTTCGTTGTTGCAATCCAGTAATTCAATATATTTTAATTTGAAATTCTTAGCTATAACTTTTATATGTACTGTTTTGTGGCAAGTAATAAATCTACGAATATATCTTTCTTTATATATGTACATAAACATTCGACTACATATATGTAATACACGCGAGAATATGGCATGTAAGAATATTATAACCCTTTCTTTCCCATGGGTGTTGTAAGAGGCGACTAAAGGCCTTCAACTTGCACCTAACTGTTAGTTAGGTGCACCTAACTGGTTATATAAGTATATATAGTTTCTGCTGCAATGAGTAATATTATGTGATATGTTGCTATCCGTAAAGAAAAGGTATCAAATGTTCATTGATAGTAAGTGATAAAAGGCTTCATAAGATTTCAACACCTATTTTATGTTGTATATACTGAGTAGACGAGACGTGCTTCATAAATTATCATTCATCGTTCATTTTGTTTTCATGCATTTTCCCATAGAAAAGTAGCCCGAAGGTTAAACAACTTCGTCCTTTCTTATTTAGGACGACGTGTTAGGTGACGAGTCTGACAACATCTTTATGTGCAAGCCAACGATATAAATTGTCAAGTTTCGAATAAAATAATTGGTATCATCATCATCATATCAGCCGCAAGAAGTCCACTGCTGGATGTAGGCCTCCCCTAAAGATTTCCAATACGACCGGTTGTTTGCGGCCTGCATCCAGCGTCTTCCCGCGACCTTGGTCAAGTCGTCCGACCATCTAGTCGGTGGATGTCCGACGCTGCGCTTGCCGGTACGTGGCCGCCATTCCAGAACCTTTCTGCCCCATCGGCCATCGGTTCTACGCGCTATGTGCCTCGCCCACTGCCACTTCGAGGAGCTAATCCGCTAAAAAATAATTGGTATGATTTATGCCTATTTTCCTGGGAATCGAACTCGGGTCTCTTGATTCTAATTTCGATCACCTAACTACTAAACTATCGTGACTACTATTCATCATTCATCTTTAAGAACATAGCCCAGTATCTCAGCTCTTTAGCAGTATCCAATTTCTAAACAAATCGGAATTTATATTCACAACTTTGTACATCTTGTTATCCGGTAAGCTACTTGCCGCCATTTTACTGTTCCTTTGATTTAAAGATATGAATCTACTGAAAGAGCAGGTTCTTTAGCAGTCTTTATAATCATCAACTGGCTTAGTTGCGTGTTTCAGTAAAAGCTAGCGATTAATTTATTAATAAAAGTAAAATGAACAAAATCTTTACGCATGGTCCCTGACAGGGTAGCCAGAGAAAACTGGTTACCAAGTATTACGTCTTTCATACCTTTCCCTTCTTCATATACGTTCTTCATATTCGAGTAATTTAATCACAAGGTCTTCGAAAGCTAGTCTCTGCCTACTTCGAGCACTTTTCATGTTAACTTTAGCGCTATGTATTTTATTCACCATACGGTTTTCAGACCTTTACACAAACTGCCTAACTATCGAAGCATGTCCTTATCTTTTCGGAAAATTCTCGGTTCGGAAATTTCTACAATTTTTGACAACATTTAGTTAAAATAAATAAATAAATATCTTCACGCAATTCCCAATACAGGGGTAGTCTAGACAATTAAGTCCAATCAACCCTCCGCTCACCGAAGATATTTTCGGGGCAACGTGACAGGTGGTGAGCCCGTCGCCGTCTTATTGTCCAAGCCAACAACATAATTCGTACATAAGTTTTTAGAAAACCCATTGGTACGAGCCTGACGCCTGGGGATCGAACTGCGTCTCTGGACTCGAAATTCTGACTAAACATAAACTCGGCTATCGTGACTACTATTCATCATTCATCTTTAAGAACATAGCCCAGTATCTCAGCTCTTTAGCAGTATCCAATTTCTAAACAAATCGGAATTTATATTCACAACTTTGTACATCTTGTTATCCGGTAAGCTACTTGCCGCCATTTTACTGTTCCTTTGATTTAAAGATATGAATCTACTGAAAGAGCAGGTTCTTTAGCAGTCTTTATAATCATCAACTGGCTTAGTTGCGTGTTTCAGTAAAAGCTAGCGATTAATTTATTAATAAAAGTAAAATGAACAAAATCTTTACGCATGGTCCCTGACAGGGTAGCCAGAGAAAACTGGTTACCAAGTATTACGTCTTTCATACCTTTCCCTTCTTCATATACGTTCTTCATATTCGAGTAATTTAATCACAAGGTCTTCGAAAGCTAGTCTCTGCCTACTTCGAGCACTTTTCATGTTAACTTTAGCGCTATGTATTTTATTCACCATACGGTTTTCAGACCTTTAAACAAACTGCCTAACTATCGAAGCATGTCCTTATCTTTTCGGAAAATTCTCGGTTCGGAAATTTCTACAATTTTTGACAACATTTAGTTAAAATAAATAAATAAATAAATAAATAAATAAATAAATAAATAAATAAATATCTTCACGCAATTCCCAATACAGGGTAGTCTAGACAATTAAGTCCAATCAACCCTCCGCTCACCGAAGATATTTTCGGGGCAACGTGACAGGTGGTGAGCCTGTCGCCGTCTTATTGTCCAAGCCAACAACATAATTCGTACATAAGTTTTAGAAAACCCATTGGTACGAGCCTGACGCCTGGGGATCGAACTGCGTCTCTGGACTCGAAATTCTGACTAAACATAAACTCGGCTATCGTGACTACTATTCATCATTCATCTTTAAGAACATAGCCCAGTATCTCAGCTCTTTAGCAGTATCCAATTTCTAAACAAATCGGAATTTATATTCACAACTTTGTACATCTTGTTATCCGGTAAGCTACTTGCCGCCATTTTACTGTTCCTTTGATTTAAAGATATGAATCTACTGAAAGAGCAGGTTCTTTAGCAGTCTTTATAATCATCAACTGGCTTAGTTGCGTGTTTCAGTAAAAGCTAGCGATTAATTTATTAATAAAAGTAAAATGAACAAAATCTTTACGCATGGTCCCTGACAGGGTAGCCAGAGAAAACTGGTTACCAAGTATTACGTCTTTCATACCTTTCCTTCTTCATATACGTTCTTCATATTCGAGTAATTTAATCACAAGGTCTTCGAAAGCTAGTCTCTGCCTACTTCGAGCACTTTTCATGTTAACTTTAGCGCTATGTATTTTATTCACCATACGGTTTTCAGACCTTTACACAAACTGCCTAACTATCGAAGCATGTCCTTATCTTTTCGGAAAATTCTCGGTTCGGAAATTTCTACAATTTTTGACAACATTTAGTTAAAATAAATAAATAAATAAATAAATAAATAAATAAATAAATAAATAAATAAATAAATAAATAAATAAATAAATAAATAAATAAATAAATAAATAAATAAATAAATAAATAAATAAATAAATAAATAAATAAATAAATAAATAAATAAATAAATAAATAAATAAATAAATAAATAAATAAATAAATAAATAAATAAATAAATAAATAAATAAATAAATAAATAAATAAATAAATAAATAAATAAATAAATAAATAAATAAATAAATAAATAAATAAATAAATATCTTCACGCAATTCCCAATACAGGGGTAGACAGAGGTCGAGTCTAGACAATAAAGTCCCTTTAAGCGACGGTGATATGATGATGATAGATAATATAAATTGTGATAGTGGCCCAATGGGATTGCTTCCTATATATTCCCACAGTAAAGTGACGGTTCAAACGGAAGAGCAAGCGGTCCAAAAACTGAAGATATCTTCCAATTCACAATCTACAAACATGAGTTTAAATAGAGTTATAAAAAGATATACACCTTTCTGTAATTAAATCTCCTGCACTTACACAAAGTGACAACAAAAAGGACAAGTGCCCTCAACAGAAAACAGTTACAATGTCTGATGTTGTGAAACAAGGTACATGGAAACGTCAGGTGGCTAGTAACGAGTGGATTGAAATACAAAGAAAAAGAGCGCGCAATCACTTTGCAGCAAATAAGGGAAAAACTGTGTTGGGATGTAACACTAACTTTAAAGCAGCCGAAATCTTGGTACCTATATATGTGTATAATGTGTCGAAGGAGGTCACGAGAGACGATGTTTCAAAATATATCGAGAAAAAAGCGGAATAAAGGCTACTCTGTAGAAAATGAGTATGAAAATGGAAAAGCCGTACAACGCTTTTAAGGTTTTTATACCAAAGCACAAAGTAGAAATGATTTTGAATGATGATTTCTGGCCAGAGGGCGTATCATATAGACGGCTTATAAACTTTAGGTATAAAAGAATGGATGGAGATAGTACTCCAAAGTCTCCTGTGAAACCTTAATTACAAAAAAAATGGCAGATACGGTTAAGTTTATATCCTTCAACTGTAAGAATGTTTCGAGGTCAGTTGACTGTGTGAGAAAGTTATGCAGGAATGCAGACATTATCATTGCAGGAGACATGGTTACTCCCTGAGGACATACCCTTTCTGGGTAGTATAGACAGCAACTTTGCTTTTACTGGAATCTTGGCGGTTAATACTTCTGATCCGATCTCAGTTGCTACAGTGATAGCGAAAGTGCTCGACAGTCTGCATGACAAGCATCTGGGTATGAATATCCTATTAAACGATTCTCAATTCGGCTTTAGATCTGGATTATCGACAGAAAGCGCCATCTTTTGCCTCAAGCAGACTGTAAAGTACTATACTGATAGAAAAACCCCAGTTTACGCGTGTTTTTTGGACCTTTCAGAAGCGTTCGACCTAGTGTCTTACAATGACCTATGGAAAAAGCTCGAATGTGAGACAAGTGTGCCACGTGAGGTTATATCATTGTTTAGGTACTGGTACAATAATCAAACCAACCGTGTAAGGTGGGGTGGTTCTGTATCGGACGAATACCAAATGGAGTGTGGTGTGAGACAGGGGATTAAGCTCTCCTAAATTATTTAACGCCTATGTGAACAAACTGCTCGATAGGCTTAGTAGCACGGGTATCGGTTGTTATATAGACGGTTCTTGTATGAATAACATTAATTACGCCGACGATATGGTGCTCCTGAGCCCGTCGATCAGCGCACTGAAAAGTCTACTTTTATTTGTGAAGAATATGCGGTTTCCCAGGGTCTTAAATATAAAGTAAAAGAAAAGTATGCTAATGATTTTAAAGCTGGTACTAAAACTTATGCACTACCTGAGGGGAAGCTTTGTGGCACTGCTCTTTCCTGTGTGTCTGAATACAAGTATTTGGGTCACTGGGTAACCCAGGACCTAAAAAATATTATTTATTTTAATTAAGATCTATTTATTATTTTGTTGCTGGTCAATTGGTATTTAAAATTATGTTATATTTTTATGAAAAGTCACGATAGCCGAGTGGTTGGGTGGTCGGAATTTCGAGTCAATAGACCCGAGTTCGATCCCCAGTTGGTAGGCTCGTACCGAAGGGTTTTTCATAAACGTATGTACGAATATCGTTGGCTTGGACGTAAAGACGGCGACGGGCTCACCACCAGTCACGTTGTCCGGTGGAAGGTGGGTCGAAGGGACTTAATTGTCTAGACTCGACCTCTGTGTACCCCTGTATTGGGAATTATGTGAAGATTTTTTTTTATATGTCATCTTGCATTGACTTAGATGATTTACTATAATGAATACGCTTACCAAGAAAATTGGAGATCGCAGTACCATACGCCTTACCTGTTACTAGCCTTTCGATTTGTTCTGATTTTTGATATGGTTATCCCACCATCTATATATATATATATATATATATATACATATATATATATATATATATACATATATATATATACATATATATATATATATATATACATATATATATATACATATATATATATATACATATATATATATACATATATATATATACATATATATATATACATATATATATATATATATATATACATATATATATATACATATATATATATACATATATATATATAATTATAGATGGTGGATAACCATATCAAAAAAATCAAGACTAAAATTCAGAAGACAGGTGATTCCCAATACAGGGGTAGACAGAGGTCGAGTCTAGACAATAAAGTCCCTTTAAGCGACGGTGATATGATGATGATAGATAATATAAATTGTGATAGTGGCCCAATGGGATTGCTTCCTATATATTCCCACAGTAAAGTGACGGTTCAAACGGAAGAGCAAGCGGTCCAAAAACTGAAGATATCTTCCAATTCACAATCTACAAACATGAGTTTAAATAGAGTTATAAAAAAGATATACACCTTTCTGTAATTAAATCTCCTGCACTTACACAAAGTGACAACAAAAAGGACAAGTGCCCTCAACAGAAAACAGTTACAATGTCTGATGTTGTGAAACAAGGTACATGGAAACGTCAGGTGGCTAGTAACGAGTGGACTGAAATACAAAGAAAAAGAGCGCGCAATCACTTTGCAGCAAATAAGGGAAAACTGTGTTGGGATGTAACACTAACTTTAAAGCAGCCGAAATCTTGGTACCTATATATGTGTATATGTACATATCCGGCAGCCTTACTTAATCTCATACTTTTCAACGCTTTTACTATTTCATCCACGCTTATCTCCCTTTCATCAACATTTATATTAACCATGGAAGGTGCTGGGTGTTGTACCTGTTGTAGAGGAAGTGCCTCTCTTTCAAATAAACATTCAAAATACTCTTTCCATCTCTTTAACACATATTCTTCTCCTTTTATAATGCTCCCATCTTGACTCCTGATTGTATTCAGCTCCGAGGTAGAAGTTATTCCTCTGGCTGTATTGACGGATTTCCAGAAAAACTTGATGTTTGACTGGAAATCTTCAGTTAGCCTCCTTCTAATCCCTATCAAAATCATCCTTTTGTACTTCTTTCTTTCTAGTCACAACAAATACAAAAACTTCATGTGAGATCTTAATATTTTCGGAGCAAAAGTCAGCTTATAGAGCCAATAGTTTCTATTACGATAAATAGAAAGATAACAAAGTATGAAAATAATTCATGTTTCACAAGGCAACACCATACTAACAAAATAAAAAAAATGCTGACTTGGAACGTTTTTCTAAAATGATGTAACTAAAAAAGAAAATTAATCAACTATATAAATCTAGAAAAAAAATATTTTCAGGGGTTAGACAGACAATTAAGTCCTTTGGACCGCTTCTTTCGCCGAAGACATTCTTTGGGACAATGTGACAGGTGGTGAGCCTGGAAACACCATTGGTATCAGTCTACCACCTAAGGATCGACTTTGGGTCTTTTGACACATATTCCAATAACATAACCTCAAGGCTATCGTGACTGCTTTGTTCAGAAAATATAAAAAATATATTGAAATAAATTGTTAACAAAAAATGACAATAAAAATTTAGAAGACAAAATAAAAATGAGAACTTCAGAGCATTGTTTATGCCACAAATAAACAAAAATTTTTATATTTATGAAACATAAAAAATAGTCATGGGTATTAAATAAATTTTGTCTTGTCTGCTTACTCGATGGCTTACGGGAAAACATTTATGCGAAGAATATGAATGTTTGTAGTCGATTCATGGATATTTATATATTTATTTGAATATTCGCCGGTATAAGTATAATAATAATAATAATATTCTTTATTGTACACCAAATTAGAAAAGACATAAAAAATACAAAACATAATTAACAAAAATTGGATAACAAAAGGCGACCTTATTGCTATATAGCAATTTCTTCCAGGCAACCTCAGGAATTTACCAAAAAGAAAACAATTAACGGGTAGGATGTACATATAACATGACAAAAAAATATACCATTTATAAGTAATCATTAGGGCAAAGGGAAATATGAGAGGAAAAGATATATTGTCATAGAGAGGAGTTAGAGGGAGAGAGATAACATTCTTTGACTTGTTTTTTAAAAGAATCTATGTTTTTAGCAAGTTTTATATACATAGGTAAAGAATTCCACAGTTTAACAGCAACAGCAGTAAAAGATTTATAGTAGAAATTAGAGGATCGCATAGGATTTTTGAGGAAGAGGTTTCCATTAGAACGTAGAGAAAGGGTATGGGAGGAACAAAGAAATTGAAAGCGTTCTTTCAAATAGGGTGGACTTGTTATATTAAATAGGAAGCAGTATAGAGCAGAAAGTATGTGAGTATTCCGGCGAAGACGAATCGGGAGCCACTTGAGCTTATTGCGATATTCTGAAACATGGTCATATTTACGCAGCCCAAATATGAACCTCATACATAGATTTTGGAGGCGCTCAAGTTTAGTTAGTTGCTCCTCGGTGATGTCAAGATAACATATATCAGCATAATCGAGGACAGGGAACAGAAGAGAATGAGCGAGCGTAATTTTGGTGGAAATAGGTAAACATTCTGAGCGAACCACATGCTGCAAACATTTTACGGCAGACTGCATTAATTTATGTAAGTGTATATATTTATGTAAGTGTATTATATTTTTACTATAATATTAGGTTTTTTTCGCATATATTGTATATACTTATCTAGATCTCTGCCAACATCAGAATAGGTAACTATTGTAAAGATGAAAAATATTTTATATAAAACAAAAGTCAGTTTTAGGCATTTACGTAATATTTTCGGCTTCGCGGAAAATAAGGAGTTTCAATTATCATAATTCAACTTGCCTGTCTTGTTTAGCAATTTTATTTTCAGCAAAGTAGGTCTCCAGTGGCATTTTAACACGACAAAATTATTCTACGTGTACTTTAGGGTACTACAAATACGTTCTGTATTTGAAATGAGAGCGATTTACCTTTGTGATAGTAACAAAAAATTCAACTACGAATCTGAGCGTCTCCTATGAGCGATAATTGGGTGATATTTGCTCTTATCCAATACAGTTTATTTGAAGTCATTCACTGTGATAACTGTCACTGTAATAATATCCAGATGAAAATTATGTAGTAAACCCAGGACACTAAAGTTTTCCACAAAACAATAAATTTAACACAGAGTTATAGCAAAATTATTGTAGATTTAAGACTTCTGTAATTTATTTTTCTTTTTATTTCAGACCGTTCCTAGATAAATACGAGGGTGACTCAAAGCATGCGAAGTATTTGGAAAGTAATTTTAAGCCCACATGTTTATTATAAATTGTCCACAAATTCTTAATCACAAACAGTTTATTAATCTTCTTTACAGTCTATTAGAAGCTTACAGCTGAAGATTGGCTAAGTTTTTGATTAAATAATACCACTCACACATCACGATGTCTCTAGAACCTTCTGGGCCTAGAGACTAGAAATTTCGAACGAATATTCCATTCGCCGAGTAGATGTCAGGTAAGAACGAATATTACGCAATTCTAGCCGAAAGAGAAGTTGCGAGGTCATTGTATTTTATAACATGCGAAGCGAACGAGTAACTAGCTTAATAAAATCTCCACGCCGTTCTCATTATTGGGGTAAACAGAGGTTAATCAAGTACTTTCGACCCACCTTTAGCTTATATTTACAAAATTTACTTTGTAAATATAAGCTAAAGAATTAACGAACTTATGTACGAAGTATATCGTTGGCTTGGACATAAAGACGACGACGGACTCGCCACCTGTCACGTTCTCCCGAAAATATCTTCGGTGGAAGGTGGGTCGAAGGGACTTACCCCTGTATTGAGAATCGCGTGAAGATATTTGTTTATTTATCGAATAGAAGGAACCAAAGAGATTATAATCTCCATCTTTACAGACAGTATACAGTACAGTATCTTGACAGAGTGGGGATGATTCGTGATCGATCCGTTGTAGCGTGCTTACTTAGTGCACATGCTGTGGGCACGCATTTTCCAGATACAAGGGTAGACAGCGGTCTCGAATATTTAATTTAATTAAGTTTCTTCGACCCGCCTTTCACCGAAACCTATCTGGGATAAAGTGACAGGTGGTGAGACTATCGTCGTCCTGGTTCCTAAGCTAACCTTAAAATAAACTTGGAAAAAGTTAGTAGTTATGAACTGGTGTTTTATTTTTAAAACTTTGCTTTTTATTGTACTTTTAGTACATGAAATAAGTGAACACTATAAGACCTAGTACTTTATTTATTATTACACAACCAGGACTTTTACAGGCCTTTATAAAAAAATATGTTCACGCCATTCCTTATCCAGGGGCAGGGACTAAACAGAGATCTAGACTTTTTTGGGACAAGGTGCTAGGTAGAGAGCCTGTCGCCGTTTTTATGTTAAGTGTTCAGGCCATAATGTATTCTAAATATACAATGTATTATTTCCGTTAAAACAATTTATAGGTTATTAAATAAAAATAAATAAATATCTTCACGCAATTCCCAATACAGGGGTAGACAGAGGTCTAGTCTAGACAATTAAGTCCCTTCGACCCACCTTCCACCGAAGATATTTTCGGGACAACGTGACGGGTGGTGAGCCCCTCGCCGTCTTTATGTCCAAGCCATCGATATAATTCGTACATAAGTTTTTGAAAAACCCATAGGTACGAGCCAGCCACTTGGAGATCGAACTCGGGTCTCTTGACTCGAAATTCCAACCTTTCGGCTATCGTGACTTTTTTAATTTATTGGTGATTTTTCCAAATTACTTTATGTGAAAAGAAATATGTTATAGAAAGCTTCACCGAAAAAGAGTCTTTGATGACGACATGAATTCAAGCCGATATAAATCGTTTACAGATTTCTTCGTTCGCCTGGAATAAATTATTGTAAGTTACATTTATATTTATCTTCAAGGCTGCTTCTAGAGAAGAGTTTAACGGATATGACTGCGCTTGAATTAAATTTCAAGATGTTATTATTTAATAGAGTTAATAGCATTACCTATCTACGTAAAGTGAACTTTTGGATCTACATGAACATCTATATATGTTCATGTTCATGTAAAAACAACCAACATGTAAGTCACTATAGCCGAGACCTGAGTTCGATCCCCAGGTGGCCGGCTCGTACCAATGTTTTTTTTTTTAATTGTGTTTCAATTACAAATCATATAATAATATTTGTTCGAATGTTCGACAAGATGTAACCGACTTAAATTAAGCTACCCTTAAGGTAAAATCTACCCTTAATTCTGGTAGCGTTGCCACTTTGTAATATTTTTTAAAAATGTCCTTTTCTAACATATGACCAGTTCATTATACGAAATATGGTATCCGACTTATACAAGTCGAGTGTCAGGGAATACCAAATCGCATTATTCATTCAAGCTTATTCAAATCTTGCAACTTTCACAGTATTACAATTTATATTTCAGATCACGTACGTACTCCTTTGAATTTCACGTCTCTGATTTGGGTATCTATGACTCGGTATGATTTTTTTTCAAAGTGAAATGTCGATCAGTTTTGTTCTCTTTTATATACAACATTATTGTTACAACAACATATATATACAACATTATTGTTGAAAAAAAATGGTAAGCTTTTCTTTTGTTTTCGTTGGTGTCGTAAGAGGTGACTAAGTGAAAATCCGTGCTATTGGCAGATTATGTAAAATAGCAACTGTGTATGAGATATGAGTTCGTTACTGTATTGAAAATTAGTTGAAGCGAACGAAAAGAAGTGTGATGGTAATAGAATATTCGGGAGAGGTAGGTGTCCCACAGTAGAATATGAATATATTAAAAGAGTCACGAATTCGACTATATTTATATATTTTATTATATTATCTTTCGAACACAATTTATTATTTATTATTTGACATTTTCCAACATAAAAAATCAACTGACACAGGCCGAATTAAAACCCGCGATATCTGCCATACATATGAAACGCTCTTACCTCCAAGCCAACGTGTTCTAAACGGTTGTAGAGATACACTCTTTTTCAAATTTCTTTTAATTTGCTCAAATAAACTTCGAAAGTTAGTCTCGCCCTACCTAGACACCTCTTAATATTAACTTTAGTGCTACTATATATTTTCTTCACCATTCGGTCTTCGCTTATTCGCTCAACGTTCCCAAACCATCGAAGCCCACCCTTATCAATTTTAGTAATAAGATAATCTTTCAAACATTGCGAATCTCTTAGTTTGTTTTCGATAAAATTTTTAATTTTATATATTCATTGATAATTGTACTATATATTATATTTAATCATATGCGTAATATACAAATTTAAAAGATATGTATCTCCGTTTAGAACACGGTGGCTTGGAGGAAAGAGTCTATGTATGGCAGAGGTCGGGTTTTAATTCGGCCTATGTCAGCAGATTTTTTGGGTTGGAAAAATATTAAATAATCAATTGTGTTCGAAAGTTACAATAAAAAAGTATATATAGGCATGTACCTATTGACTTTTTCTAAACTTATGCGATTTTATTAAATTAAAAAGACCTCTGTCTACCCCTGTATTGAGAATCGCGTGAAGATATTTATTTATTTTTATTTAATAACCTATAAATTGTTTTAACGGAAATAATACATTGTATATTTAGAATACATTATGGCCTGAACACTTAACATAAAAACGGCGACAGGCTCTCTAGTGACTCTCTAGTGTTCACTTATTTCATGTACTAAAAGTACAATAAAAGCAAAGTTTTAAAAATAAAACACCAGTTCATAACTACTAACTTTTTCCAAGTTTATTTTAAGGTTAGCCTAGGAACCTGTCACTTTATCCCAGATAGGTTTCGGTGAAAGGCGGGTCGAAGAAACTTAATTAAATTAAATATTCGAGACCGCTGTCTACCCTTGTATCTGGAAAATGCGTGCCCACAGCATGTGCACTGAGTAAGCACGCTATAACTGATCAATCACGAATCATCCCCACTCTGTCTAAGATGGAGATTATAATCTCTTTGGTTCCTTCTATATGATAAATAAACAAATATCTTCACGCGATTCTCAATACAGGGGTAAGTCCCTTCGACCCACCTTCCACCGAAGATATTTTCGGGAGAACGTGACAGGTGGCGAGTCCGTCGTCGTCTTTATGTCCAAGCCAACGATATATTTCGTACATAAGTTCGTTAATTCTTTAGCTTATATTTACAAAGTAAATTTTGTAAATATAAGCTAAAGGTGGGTCGAAAGTACTTGATTAACCTCTGTTTACCCCAATAATGAGAACGGCGTGGAGATTTTATTAAATTAAAAAGACCTCTGTCTACCCCTGTATTGGGAATTGCGTGAAGATATTTATTTATTTTTATTTAATAACCTATAAATTGTTTTAACGGAAATAATACATTGTATATTTAGAATACATTATGGCCTGAACACTTAACATAAAAACGGCGACAGGCTCTCTAGTGACTCTCTCTAGTGTTCACTTATTTCATGTACTAAAAGTACAATAAAAAGCAAAGTTTTAAAAATAAAAACACCAGTTCATAACTACTAACTTTTTCCAAGTTTATTTTAAGGTTAGCCTAGGAAACTGTCACTTTATCCCAGATAGGTTTCGGTGAAAGGCGGGTCGAAGAAACTTAATTAAATTAAATATTCGAGACCGCTGTCTACCCTTGTATCTGGAAAATGCGTGCCCACAGCATGTGCACTGAGTAAGCACGCTATAACTGATCAATCACGAATCATCCCCACTCTGTCTAAGATGGAGATTATAATCTCTTTGGTTCCTTCTATTTGATAAATAAACAAATATCTTCACGCGATTCTCAATACAGGGGTAAGTCCCTTCGACCCACCTTCCACCGAAGATATTTTCGGGAGAACGTGACAGGTGGCGAGTCCGTCGTCGTCTTTATGTCCAAGCCAACGATATACTTCGTACATAAGTTCGTTAATTCTTTAGCTTATATTTACAAAGTAAATTTTGTAAATATAAGCTAAAGGTGGGTCGAAAGTACTTGATTAACCTCTGTTTACCCCAATAATGAGAACGGCGTGGAGATTTTATTAAGCTAGTTACTCGTTCGCTTCGCATGTTATAAAATACAATGACCTCGCAACTCTCTTTCGGCTAGAATTGCGTAATATTCGTTCTTACCTGACATCTACTCGGCGAATGGAATATCTGTTCGAATTTCTAGTCTCTAGGCCCAGAAGGTTCTAGAGACATCGTGATGTGTGAGTGGTATTATTTAATCAAAAACTTAGCCAATCTTCAGCTGTAAGCTTCTAATAGACTGTAAAGAAGATTAATAAACTGTTTGTGATTAAGAATTTGTGGACAATTTATAATAAACATGTGGGCTTAAAATTACTTTCCAAATACTTCGCATGCTTTGAGTCACCCTCGTATTTATCTAGGAACGGTCTGTAATAAAAAGAAAAATAAATTACAGAAGTCTTAAATCTACAATAATTTTGCTATAACTCTGTGTTAAATTTATTGTTTTGTGGAAAACTTTAGTGTCCTGGGTTTACTACATAATTTTCATCTGGATATTATTACAGTGACAGTTATCACAGTGAATGACTTCAAATAAACTGTATTGGATAAGAGCAAATATCACCCAATTATCGCTCATAGGAGACGCTCAGATTCGTAGTTGAATTTTTTGTTACTATCACAAAGGTAAATCGCTCTCATTTCAAATACAGAACGTATTTGTAGTACCCTAAAGTACACGTAGAATAATTTTGTCGTGTTAAAATGCCACTGGAGACCTACTTTGCTGAAAATAAAATTGCTAAACAAGACAGGCAAGTTGAATTATGATAATTGAAACTCCTTATTTTCCGCGAAGCCGAAAATATTACGTAAATGCCTAAAACTGACTTTTGTTTTATATAAAATATTTTTCATCTTTACAATAGTTACCTATTCTGATGTTGGCAGAGATCTAGATAAGTATATACAATATATGCGAAAAAAACCTAATATTATAGTAAAAATATAATACACTTACATAAATATATACACTTACATAAATTAATGCAGTCTGCCGTAAAATGTTTGCAGCATGTGGTTCGCTCAGAATGTTTACCTATTTCCACCAAAATTACGCTCGCTCATTCTCTTCTGTTCCCTGTCCTCGATTATGCTGATATATGTTATCTTGACATCACCGAGGAGCAACTAACTAAACTTGAGCGCCTCCAAAATCTATGTATGAGGTTCATATTTGGGCTGCGTAACATGACCATGTTTCAGAATATCGCTATAACTGATCAATCACGAATCATCCCCACTCTGTCTAAGATGGAGATTATAACTTTGGTTCCTTCTATTTGATAAATAAACAAATATCTTCACGCGATTCTCAATACAGGGTAAGTCCTTCGACCCACCTTCCACCGAAGATATTTTCGAGAACGTGACAGGTGGCGAGTCCGTCGTCGTCTTTATGTCCAAGCCAACGTGTTCTAAACGGTTGTAGAGATACACCTTTTTCAAATTTCTTTAATTTGCTCAAATAAACTTCGAAAGTTAGTCTGGCCCTACCTAGACACCCTTAATATTAACTTTAGTGCTACTATATATTTTCTTCACCATTCGGTCTTCGCTTATTCGCTCAACGTTCCCAAACCATCGAAGCCCACCCTTATCAATTTTAGTAATAAGATAATCTTTCAAACATTGCGAATTTAGTTTGTTTTCGATACAATTTTTAATTTTATATATTCATTGATAATTGTACTATATATTATATTTAATCATATGCGTAATATACAAATTTAAAAGATATGTATCTCCGTTTAGAACACGGTGGCTTGGAGGAAAGAGTCTATGTATGGCAGAGGTCGGGTTTTAATTCGGCCTATGTCAGCAGATTTTTTGGGTTGGAAAAATATTAAATAATCAATTGTGTTCGAAAGTTACAATAAAAAAGTATATATAGGCATGTACCTATTGACTTTTTCTAAACTTATGTGCGATTTTATTAAATTAAAAAAGACCTCTGTCTACCCCTGTATTGGGAATTGCGTGAAGATATTTATTTATTTTTATTTAATAACCTATAAATTGTTTTAACGGAAATAATACATTGTATATTTAGAATACATTATGGCCTGAACACTTAACATAAAAACGGCGACAGGCTCTCTAGTGACTCTCTCTAGTGTTCACTTATTTCATGTACTAAAAGTACAATAAAAAGCAAAGTTTTAAAAATAAAAACACCAGTTCATAACTACTAACTTTTTCCAAGTTTATTTTAAGGTTAGCCTAGGAAACTGTCACTTTATCCCAGATAGGTTTCGGTGAAAGGCGGGTCGAAGAAACTTAATTAAATTAAATATTCGAGACCGCTGTCTACCCTTGTATCTGGAAAATGCGTGCCCACAGCATGTGCACTGAGTAAGCACGCTATAACTGATCAATCACGAATCATCCCCACTCTGTCTAAGATGGAGATTATAACTTTGGTTCCTTCTATTTGATAAATAAACAAATATCTTCACGCGATTCTCAATACAGGGTAAGTCCTTCGACCCACCTTCCACCGAAGATATTTTCGAGAACGTGACAGGTGGCGAGTCCGTCGTCGTCTTTATGTCCAAGCCAACGATATATTTCGTACATAAGTTCGTTATTTTAGCTTATATTTACAAAGTAAATTTTGTAAATATAAGCTAAAGGTGGGTCGAAAGTGCTTGATTAACCTCTGTTTACCCCAATAATGAGAACGGCGTGGAGATTTTATTAAGCTAGTTACCTGTTCGCTTCGCATGTTATAAAATACAATGACCTCGCAACTTCTCTTTCGGCTAGAATTGCGTAATATTCGTTCTTACCTGACATCTACTCGGCGAATGGAATATTCGTTCGAAATTTCTAGTCTCTAGGCCCAGAAGGTTCTAGAGACATCGTGATGTGTGAGTGGTATTATTTAATCAAAAACTTAGCCAATCTTCAGCTGTAAGCTTCTAATAGACTGTAAAGAAGATTAATAAACTGTTTGTGATTAAGAATTTGTGGACAATTTATAATAAACATGTGGGCTTAAAATTACTTTCCAAATACTTCGCATGCTTTGAGTCACCCTCGTATTTATCTAGGAACGGTCTGTAATAAAAAGAAAAATAAATTACAGAAGTCTTAAATCTACAATAATTTTGCTATAACTCTGTGTTAAATTTATTGTTTTGTGGAAAACTTTAGTGTCCTGGGTTTACTACATAATTTTCATCTGATATTATTACAGTGACAGTTATCACAGTGAATGACTTCAAATAAACTGTATTGATAAGAGCAAATATCACCCAATTATCGCTCATAGGAGACGCTCAGATTCGTAGTTGAATTTTTGTTACTATCACAAAGGTAAATCGCTCTCATTTCAAATACAGAACGTATTTGTAGTACCCTAAAGTACACGTAGAATAATTTTGTCGTGTTAAATGCCACTGGAGACCTACTTTGCTGTATATAAAACTTGCTAAAACATAGATTCTTTTAAAAACAAGTCAAAGAATGTTATCTCTCTCCCTCTAACTCCTCTCTATGACAATATTTCTTTTCCTCTCATATTTCCCTTTGCCCTAATGATTACTTATAAATGGTATATTTTTTTGTCATGTTATATGTACATCCTACCCGTTAATTGTTTTCTTTTTGGTAAGTTCCTGAGGTTGCCTGGAAGAAATTGCTATATAGCAAGGCTAAGGTCGCCTTTTGTTATCCAATTTTTGTTAATTTTGTTTTGTATTTTTTTGTCTTTTCTAATTCGGTGTACAATAAATAATATTATTATTATTATTATTATTATACTTATACCGGCGAATATTCAAATAAATATATATACACTTACATAAATTAATGCAGTCTGCCGTAAAATGTTTGCAGCATGTGGTTCGCTCAGAATGTTTACCTATTTCCACCAAAATTACGCTCGCTCATTCTCTGTTCCCTGTCCTCGATTATGCTGATATATGTTATCTTGACATCACCGAGGAGCAACTAACTAAACTTGAGCGCCTCCAAAATCTATGTATGAGGTTCATATTTGGGCTGCGTAAATATGACCATGTTTCAGAATATCGCAATAAGCTCAAGTGGCTCCCGATTCGTCTTCGCCGGAATACTCACATACTTTCTGCTCTATACTGCTTCCTATTTAATATAACAAGTCCACCCTATTTGAAAGAACGCTTTCAATTTCTTTGTTCCTCCCATACCCTTTCTCTACGTTCTAATGGAAACCTCTTCCTCAAAAATCCTATGCGATCCTCTAATTTCTACTATAAATCTTTTACTGCTGTTGCTGTTAAACTGTGGAATTCTTTACCTATGTATATAAAACTTGCTAAAAACATAGATTCTTTTAAAAAACAAGTCAAAGAATGTTATCTCTCTCCCTCTAACTCCTCTCTATGACAATATTTCTTTTCCTCTCATATTTCCCTTTGCCCTAATGATTACTTATAAATGGTATATTTTTTTGTCATGTTATATGTACATCCTACCCGTTAATTGTTTTCTTTTTGGTAAATTCCTGAGGTTGCCTGGAAGAAATTGCTATATAGCAATAAGGTCGCCTTTTGTTATCCAATTTTTGTTAATTATGTTTTGTATTTTTTATGTCTTTTCTAATTTGGTGTACAATAAAGAATATTATTATTATTATTATACTTATACCGGCGAATATTCAAATAAATATATAAATATCCATGAATCGACTACAAACATTCATATTCTTCGCATAAATGTTTTCCCGTAAGCCATCGAGTAAGCAGACAAGACAAAATTTATTTAATACCCATGACTATTTTTATGTTTCATAAATATAAAATTTTTGTTTATTTGTGGCATAAACAATGCTCTGAAGTTCTCATTTTTATTTTGTCTTCTAAATTTTTATTGTCATTTTTTGTTAACAATTTATTTCAATATATTTTTTATATTTTCTGAACAAAGCAGTCACGATAGCCTTGAGGTTATGTTATTGGAATATGTGTCAAAAGACCCAAAGTCGATCCTTAGGTGGTAGACTGATACCAATGGTGTTTCCAGGCTCACCACCTGTCACATTGTCCCAAAGAATGTCTTCGGCGAAAGAAGCGGTCCAAAGGACTTAATTGTCTGTCTAACCCCTGAAAATATTTTTTTTCTAGATTTATATAGTTGATTAATTTTCTTTTTTAGTTACATCATTTTAGAAAAACGTTCCAAGTCAGCATTTTTTTTATTTTGTTAGTATGGTGTTGCCTTGTGAAACATGAATTATTTTCATACTTTGTTATCTTTCTATTTATCGTAATAGAAACTATTGGCTCTATAAGCTGACTTTTGCTCCGAAAATATTAAGATCTCACATGAAGTTTTTGTATTTGTTGTGACTAGAAAGAAAGAAGTACAAAAGGATGATTTTGATAGGGATTAGAAGGAGGCTAACTGAAGATTTCCAGTCAAACATCAAGTTTTTCTGGAAATCCGTCAATACAGCCAGAGGAATAACTTCTACCTCGGAGCTGAATACAATCAGGAGTCAAGATGGGAGCATTATAAAAGGAGAAGAATATGTGTTAAAGAGATGGAAAGAGTATTTTGAATGTTTATTTGAAAGAGAGGCACTTCCTCTACAACAGGTACAACACCCGGCACCTTCCATGGTTAATATAAATGTTGATGAAAGGGAGATAAGCGTGGATGAAATAGTAAAAGCGTTGAAAAGTATGAGATTAAGTAAGGCTGCCGGATATGTACATATACACATGTACATTTACGAAGAAGAAATAATACAACATACTAACACTACTAAAGTACTAAAAATACTAACATTGATAAGAGATATTTGTAAGGAGCGAATTCTGATTTTTACATTTACAATTATAATATTATTTATCACATCCTTTACCCATATGTCTCCTAATCCAGTTTCGGAGAAACGAAGAGTCCCACCTATCCGCCAATGTCGTCAGCATACGATTTTGGCAGTTACGCAATCTACATTGTAAAGAAACGCAACGTTTTCTCATAATCGCTGAAAAGCTATCTGTACGTGCTTCCGCAAACATACCAGAGGCACTACAATATCGCGGCAGTCCCATGAGTACTCTGAAGGCGTTGTTGTATTGGATATTCATATTTCTGTATACCCGACGCGTATAGTCAACCCACAGGCTGCAGGTGTAAAAAGACTGGCAATATGCCTTAAAAATTGTCACCTTAACCGGTTTTGATCATTTTGCAAACCTGCGAGCTAACATATTGCATCGAATAGCAAGCTACCTAAGCTCTCTTTCAATATCCAAATTATGTTTTAGGTCCTGGGTTACCCAGTGACCCAAATACTTGTATTCAGACACACAGGAAAGAGCAGTGCCACAAAGCTTCCCCTCGGGTAGTGCATAAGTTTTAGTACCAGCTTTAAAAATCATTAGCATACTTTTCTTTACTTTATATTTAAGACCCTGGGAAACCGCATATTCTTCACAAATAAAAAGTAGACTTTTCAGTGCGCTGATCGACGGGCTCAGGAGCACCATATCGTCGGCGTAATTAATGTTATTCATACAAGAACCGTCTATATAACAACCGATACCCGTGCTACTAAGCCTATCGAGCAGTTTGTTCACATAGGCGTTAAATAATTTAGGAGAGCTTAATCCCCCCTGTCTCACACCACACTCCATTTGGTATTCATCCGATACAGAACCACCCCACCTTACACGGTTGGTTTGATTATTGTACCAGTACCTAAACAATGATATAACCTCACGTGGCACACTTGTCTCACATTCGAGCTTTTTCCATAGGTCATTGTAAGACACTAGGTCGAACGCTTCTGAAAGGTCCAAAAAACACGCGTAAACTGGGGTGTTTCTATCAGTATAGTACTTTACAGTCTGCTTGAGGCAAAAGATGGCGCTTTCTGTCGATAATCCAGATCTAAAGCTGAATTGAGAATCGTTTAATAGGATATTCATACCCAGATACTTGTCATGCAGACTGTCGAGCACTTTCGCTATCACTGTAGCAACTGAGATCGGTCTGTAATTACAAAGATCAGAGACATCCCCAGTTTTATATTTAAGGACTGGAACCACTATGGTATGCATTAGATTTTTCGAGAAATTGGCGTGTCCAATACATGGTGTAAAAAACAAGGCCATTACTCTTTGCAAATGATCAACTGCATATTTTAGATGCTCTAGACTGAGACTGTCATGGCCCGGAGATTTGCCTCTCTTCATGTCTTTTATTACTTTTTCTACTTCTTTGGCAGAGAAAGATATGCTAATATCCGCGCCACAATTATCAGTATCGAACCTTTGATCCAAAACGGTACAGAGTTCAGGACTTACCCTGAAATACCTCTGGAAATTATTTGCAATATCCGTTGGCTCCGAAGAACCAGCAACGCTCACAGGATGACTTGGCCTTAGGTTCAGCTCATTGGTTTTTTTCCAGAAACTAGAAAAATCTTTGTTTGAATGGCACTGGGCCATTATATCCATTTTAATCTGTTTGTGGTTGTTTTGGCACCATTTGAGCTTAGATTTAAAACTATTTCTAGACTTACGCATATTTTCATACATTAGACCACTAGAAGGCTTACCATTCAAAGCCCATATTTGAAAAAACCCACGAGCCACCCTGTGAGCGTCCCTGACATACCTTTTCCAACCAATCACATGCTTGCCCCTTTTCCGGATCTTATCAGAATAACTGAGTATCGCCGCCTTCCTCAGTATGTTAACAATACATATCATCTATCAATTGTTTGTGATTTACATTAGTGCACAATTTTTCGCAACAGTCATGTTATTTTTTAGTTATAATAATCTTACCAAGCTCACTATTACATAATACGAAATATTTATTAATCTGTTTTTTATTCCGTTCCCCCCATTTTACTTTGTCTACATTAGAATATGGTAACACAATCTTCGGTTTAATAACACTAACACTACATACATATAAGATTGGGAAGTGATCGGACCAGTACGTATCATACAAGACATATGCCTCAATGACTGTCAACTTAGCTGCAGCAGTCACAACACAGTGGTCTAACCTGCACCCATGTGCATCACTTACAAAAGTATATGAGTCCGAAGAAAGTAGGTTCATATCATGACAAGTCCAATTTTTTCAGCACAAAAAGTAATAAGTTCAGTATAAAACAACTCACCGGGGTGTGCATTGAAATCGCCCAGTATATAACCACATTCCACATTTTGACTCTCTATTATTGCATTTATTTCACTGAGCAAATCAGTAAATTGATGAGATTATCATTAGAGTCAGTCGGTATATAAACTGAGAAGATGAGCATAGATTTACCAGCTAGATCCACTTTAATAGCCGCGAGTCTCACACTTTCACACACTATCACATTCACGGTAGAGAACACAGACTTTCTCCATAGTAAGGCACCATAGGGTCTGCCTCTTAAGATACCAGCAGAAGTATTAACCGCCAAGATTCCAGTAAAAGCAAAGTTGCTGTCTATACTACCCAGAAAGGGTATGTCCTCAGGGAGTAACCATGTCTCCTGCAATGCGATAATGTCTGCATTCCTGCATAACTTTCTCACACAGTCAACTGATCTCGAAACATTCTTACAGTTGAAGGATATAAACTTAACCGTATCTGCCATTTTTTTTTGTAATTAAGGTTTCACAGGAGACTTTGGAGTACTATCTCCATCCATTCTTTTATACCTAAAGTTTATAAGCCGTCTATATGATACGCCCTCTGGCCAGAAATCATCATTCAAAATCATTTCTACTTTGTGCTTTGGTATTCAGTTTTCAGTCCACTCGTTACTAGCCACCTGACGTTTCCATGTACCTTGTTTCACAACATCAGACATTGTAACTGTTTTCTGTTGAGGGCACTTGTTCTTTTTGTTGTCACTTTGTGTCAGTGCAGGAGATTTAATTACAGAAAGGTGTATATCTTTTTTATAATCACTGTAGTTACTCATGTTTGTACATTGTGAATTGAAAGATATCTTCAGTTTTTGGACAGCTTGCTCTTCCGTTTGAACCGTCACTTTACTGTGGGAATATATAGGAAACAATCCCATTGGGCCACTATCACAATTTATATTATCTATCATCATCATATCACCGTCGCTCGCATTGTTACATTTATTACTGTTTACCACCGATGAACTTTTTAATATATCTAGGTCACTTTTAAGCATATTTAATTGCCCTTTAGTCACATAATCCTCTTTCAGTTCACTAACATCCCTCTGTAGTTTTAATATATATTTCAATAACCTGGTAACATCTACATGATCAAATAAAACGGGGGCTAGTTTTTGAAGATCTTGGGCAACAAATATCGGAATTTCATCAGGATTACTTTCCTTTAATAAACAAATAATATCATCTATATCTCTACGACTTTTTCCATATCTCTTTCTTGTGATTTTACGCTTTTTCGTCGGTATTGATTCATACAATAATTTATTCGCAGTAACTATATCTAATTCAGAGAAAGCACTAACACATATACGGCTAATACTTTCTTCGTCCATAACATCGATCTCATTATTCACAAAACATAGAACTTCGTTTATAACGACATTACAGTTGGAACATTTAATTAACTTCGATGACATCATTGATATTACTTAACAAACGGGACACGATGCATAACATTGTACTCCGAACGCAAACGTCTACCCGAGCTCAAGCGCAGCGCGACACTTAATAGCCGAAAAGTGTCTGGCTAAAACCAGAAGGTCTATTGCACGTTCGTAGATCTAGAAAAGGCCTATGATAGAGTGGTGAGGAATGAATTGTGGTCAGCATTGTCCGTGAAAGGTGTCAGCAGTATCCTCAAAGGAGAATTGCAATCTCTTTATAGGGATTCCTGTGCTTGTGTAAGGATAAACGGGGCATACACTGAATGGTTTAATATCGAAAAATGTGTTAGACAGGAATGTGTAGCGTCACCGTGGCTGTTTTATCTGTTCATGGACAATTTGAACTTGACAGCTTGACAGATTGTAAAGAGAATGAAAGTGGGTTGAGAATGAATGAGTTACTCATCAAATGTTTTCTCTATGCTGATGATCAAGTATTACTTGCGTCTTCAGCCGAGGAGTTGCAGGAGATGGTAACTGCTATGAGTGCTTTTGTTAGAAAGGGGATGAAGATGAATGTAAAGAAGACGAAAGTGATGGTGTTTGAAAGAGATGAGGCCATGACATACTGCAATATAATGATTGGAGATGAACAAATTGAACAGGTGAATGAGTTTGTGTATCTGGGTTCAAAGTTCACAAGAAATGGTAAGTGTGAGAGTGATATTGAAAGAAGAGTGAATGCAGGAAACATGGTGAATGGAGCTTTGCACTCCTTTATGAGCAGACGGATGGTGTCTTACAAGGCTCGTTTGGCTATGCATAGGGAGTGTTGGTTCCGACACTCATGTACGGAAGTGAAAGTGGGTATGGCAGAAGAAACATGAAAGCAGAGTAAATGCAGTTGAGATAAGAGCATTAAGAAGCATGTTAGGAGTTAAACTGAGCGAGAGGATAAGGAATAGTAAAATAAAAAAACGTTGTGGTCTGAAAGAAGATGTAATGACTAAAATAGAGAAAGGTATGCTGAGATGGTTTGGCCATGTCGAGAGACTGAATGAAGAACGATTGACGAAAAAAGCATATAAGGCGAGTGTGAATGGAAGTGTAGGAAGGGGAAGACCTAGGCGGATGTTTCGAGACCAAATCAGGGACGTCCTGAAAAAAGGCCAGGTCAAGAGTACCCCGAATCGAAGAGAATGTATGAAAGGGAATAATGGAAGTGGACGAAGCGAAACAAGTATGTAAGGATGGAGAAGTGGAAAGAAGTGGTCTCTGCCTACCCCTACGGGAAAGATGCTTGATTATATGTATGTATGTATGTATTGTATTTTAAATTGTTATTAATTCATTAAAGATAAAAAAATTAAGAGAAATTTAAAAATAAACTGAATAAGAAATCCCGCCGTGTTAGTAGATTTTTTTAAATTTTTTCACCTGAATTTCGGTATAATGTACAGACGATATCTGAGATAGAATGTAGAATTTTCCATAGTACTTGCATTTCGTGAAACTATTTCATAAATAGAAGTATTAACTATAAATGTACATAAAGTAAATAAAGGCAGATAAGGGTTTTGCTATAGGACCACACTTTTGTGAACCCGTGGGAAATCGCAACGTGAAATAGAAAACTTTTCATGATACAAAAAGTACTTCGAAATCACAATATGCGAACATTTTAAAATATCATTACGTAGTTATTGTGTTGCCGTGCGTAGGTGGCGTACTACCCATCCTTGATTCGGGCTTTATAAGACAAGAATTATGGATAAGTTATATCGATAATTCCATAATTTAATACCGTAATGAGAATAGAAAGGTGGGATAATAATCTAAAATATACTTTTCCCTTATCCCCTTTGTCGCCTCCCCAGGGAAACCGACGGTTTGGTCTGTGCGATACAGAAATATCTTCACGCAATTCTCAATACAGGGGTAGACAGAGGTCAAGTCTAGACAATTAAGTCCCTTTGACCCACCTTCCACCGAAGATATTTTCGGGACAACGTGATAGGTGGTGAGCCCGTCGCCGCCTTTATGTCCAAGCCAACGATGAAATTCGTGCATAAGTTTTTGAAAAACTCATTGATACTGCCACCTGGGGTTCGAACTCGGATCTCTTGACTCGAAATTCCGACCACTTAACAACTCGGCTATCATGACTTCTTTGTGCGATACAGAATCAGGTTATTAAATCAAATTACTATCGGAATTATATTGTGGCATCGTCGTTATCTGCCGAGCTTGTCAATATCCGGAGGAGTCGCTTCGGCATGTCATCCCCGGTTGTTCTATGCTTTCTAACTCTGTGTACATGCTACATATACCTATACTACATATAATGTATATACTATACGTAGTGTCTTCATATGCTACCTATACAATATAGAATTCAGGATCTAACATCAGGAGTTCCCTCATATAAAGGATCTCGTGCATTGGAAATTGCCTAACTGTAAATATCCTCCGAAAGCCTAGCTCTAAAATGACTGCCTGCCTCTGTCGGGACCGGCCTATCATGACAGACAGGCGGATTATGGCAACAAGTCTGATATCATGTTAATGGACCGGGTAAAGTCGAGAGTACTTTAGTGTATATTACCATCCTATATTATAAAGATGGCCTCGTGAAGGCCGAAACAAACAAGAAGACAAAATATCTGGACCTGGCTTACGAGGTGACCGACATGTGTGGTGGCTACAGTTATCCCGATAGTCTATCAGTTTCTGGGAATGAGTTAATCCCAGTCATTCTCTTCAAACACCTGAGGCGAATAGAACTCGGGGATAGGCCGCTTCGAGCTGCAGAAGGAAGTGCTCTTCGATATCGCTCGCATCGTCCTCCGGTTTCACCCACTGTCGCCCTACCCCTCGGCCACCTGATCTCTCCTGCCAAGGACTTTCATGTGGTTAGGTCTCATTTATTTATGTGTCTATTTCTAGTTTTTATTACGTAGGTACATATTTTACAGTATCTTATTTAATCTAACTATATTTTTATTTATGTACCTACCAGCCGAGTATATAAATAAATGGTTAATAATAATAATAGTATTTTTAGTGGACATTACCATCCCATATGACGAGAATCTCGTGAAAGCCGAAACAGACAAAAAGACTAAATATCTGGACCTGGCTCACGAGATGACCGACATGTGGGGTGGTGTGCCCGCTGAAATTATTCCCATAGTTGTTTCTGCGAATGGGTTAATCCCAGACAGCCTCTCTGAACATCTGTGGCGACTGGGACTTCGTGAGCTTCGTGGTACTCCGAGCTCAAATGCAGAAGGCGGTGCTTCTCGATACAGCCCGCATCGTTTGCCGGTTTCTCTCCCTGTCGTCCTAACCCTCGGCCGTCTGGTCTCCCCTGACGAGGGCTTCCGTCTGGTTGGGTCTTAATATTTATTTATTATTTTTATGTATTAGGATCTATTACGTATATACTTTATTTTATGTATTTTTATTTTTATGTGTATAAAAACCTAACCAGACGAGAAAATGTAATAAATACCCCTAATAATAATAACAATTTTTTATAGACCCACTAATGTCAGCCTCGTGGGAAATCGCAAGGTGCAAGAGGAAACTTTAAGCGATAAATAATGTTCTACGAAATGCCCTGAGGCGATTATCTACTTTTTTCCTACAAGTTATTGCAACTTTTATTTTATGTCCCTTCAGAGTCATAGCTTAGTTCTTCCTACTATTTTGAAACACCGAGAAGTAATTTACAACGTAGATATCAGATACATAGATACATAGACTATGGAGGAGTGTGTAAGCATCGATTTATCATGGTGCTTCCAGCTGTGAGGACGCAGGTACGATTCCTATTTGAGTTTATGTATAAAAACCCTTTTTTTCATTGCACTTGTGTTATTTTGCACACATAACACAAGTGCTTAGCTATTTTGGAACCAGAGAAATGTATATGTTTTCCATAGCTATGTACGTATTTATTTTTTTATAGCCTGCAAAAGACAAGAGTAGGGTATTGGCCCTTTTCGTAAGGGAGATATTACTTTAATTTCCAGGTTTGCGAAGCGAAATAATGATAGACGAAGTATTAGACACCTTGTACCTCAGAACTGCCACTGCTCTGCAGAACTTTTGTTACTTTACGAAGTAGTTGTCATCAATCGGTTTCCAATTACATGGTATTTCTTTTCCCTTAGGCGCCTCTTACGAAACACATGAAAATGTAAAGTTGTATATTCATGCATCGTCAACACAAGTCACATCCATAGTTAATAAAACACTTCAGGAATTTGCAATTTTGCGAAGCTGACATAATATTATGTGCACTTGGCAAAGGCTGGTAAAATAAATTGCTTTCACGCGAGCACTTAAGCCTTAATTACGCAAATTGAATCATACAGTCTGCGCACAATCAGTTTCAAGCATTGTTAATTTGATAGAAAACTTTATATAACCATTAAATTTTCTTCTAAAGTGAGAATATTTTACTGTAAAAAACTTTGTTTTGATCGCGACTTTCTTTTCTTTCAAAGAATAATAGCAACGCTACTCCTATCCTATCCTATCCTAATAGACACTACTCCTGTTAAACACTTTAATTAATATCAAATGCTTGCATCTGGAGTGATTTACGACAAAAATCGAATGGTTTGCACGAACCTGCGATATTATGTATCACAGTCCACGCCCACAATTGTTTGACTACAATTCTTGTGAGTAGAAGCGCTTCTGCTCACAACAATTACCAAAAAAATCCTCGTCATCTTCTGGAGAATAAACATACGGTGTCTGTATGGAACTTTTAATTATCTTACGATAAATGCGTCTACTTTACTCAAATATTCTTTGCAAAAATATTTCGAGATAAGTTGCATCGAGGTTTTAACAAGGTCAAGGTCGTAACATCGTTGAATTATTGTTATGTGCTGCTGTGTTGTTATGACATAAGAATTTACCATCCCTTATTTTCCGTGGGTTTAGTGAGAGTAGACAAAGCCTTTAAATAAAATTGACTACCAACAGATGAATCATGAATCCAGCATCATACATAGGTTTGTTTGAAAAAAAACCATTGGTACTTGTTTATCACCAGGGGGACTGAATTCGTGTTCTCTTGAATCTAATTCTTATTACCCAAAACACTTGGCTAAATTGACACTTTTTGTAAAAAAGATATTTAAAACCACACAGAATCGACGTTCTGAACATGTCTTGATACAAATTCAACTCACTAAAAATAATGTAATGTACATACCTCGATAATAATTCATGTTTGAAACATCAGACTAAAATAATCATTATCAACAAGCCACTGAAGCAATGAATTGCCAGTTGTATCGAAAGCAGATATAACAGAGTAAATGGATTTCCCCCTAATTGGGTTCTATTCAGTCGTGGAATTATACTGCACTTAAGTGATACAGCTCAATAGCTTCCAGTGCTCACTTGAGTAATTGACAATTTCATTTGATTTAAGAATAAATAAATAAATATCATCACGCACATTTTCACTACTAGGATAGACCGTACAGTCCTTTCGGCCCACTTTTCACAGAAGTTTACGTGGCTCGCGATAAGCCTATCTCCGACTTAGTGTCCATGCCACGGCATATCTACGTGTATACGTGTATAAGTTATTAAGGTATACAAATCATTGTCTCGAGTGAAAATATTCTGAATGAGGTTTGACGAACTTCTTGAACAAGAACGCGAACTTGGCGTACACACCGTACGCCACGCCGGTTTTAATGGTGTTACCAGCTCTGTGGTCTCGGGCTTTATTCCCGGGCGGGACAATGTAGAAAAAAAACTTTTTCTACACTTCTAGTTTCCAATTCTATAACACAAGTGCTTAAGCTACTCCAAAGCCTCAATCCAATATCAAGCGCCATATTAAATATCATTTACATAGAACTCATTTCAGAAAACAACATTTCAACACAACTTTGTACAGTTGTGTTGAAATGTTATATCGTAGTCCCTATTTAAATACTTAGATTAAAAATATTCGCCGATTTCCGTGGGTCAGTGGAGAACATACAGGTTTGCCGCTAGCGGGATTTGAACCCCGCTTATTTACTCAATCAATTAAAACGGTTGAACTTATTTGAATTTCATTTAATATGAAGGTATTACCTCTATGATTTTTTCAGAAGAGACCTGAAAAATTATTTTGGTTCAATAGTAGACGATTGTACATAAATATTAATGAACTCACTTCAAAATTGTGACGAAAACTTAAGAACGGTTACTAAGACCGTTAACGGTTACTAAGACTGTTTAGGAAATAATTTAGATACGAGAATCTGAAGAAACAATGCCGAAGCCCCTTCGACATGAATAAATTTTTTTCAATAGACGTTGATTTTTCATTCGCACACACAACAATGAACATTTGATTCCACGGAATCGAGCTTTCTACGGCGAAACAAATTAGTTCTATTTTTGAATGGAGGAACGTTACATGAATTCCTAATGTAATCTAAAGGGACCTAGAAGGAAGATGGCTGAAGTTAAAACATCACTTGCTGTGTTTATAGCGGAAACATAAATATGAAAATATCTTTACATTTGAGCACAATGGATTGGAGTTACAAGCAGTGACTTATATTTAGTTCAAAATAAAACGGTAAGGCAGGCTTTGAATGCGTTCGATTGTTTGCGTCGGACATATTAAAATTGCATTTAAAAAAATATAACCCAAGGCGGTAGGCTATAAATGCGATGTTCATGAACC
Organism: Sericinus montela; assembly: GCA_029286605.1. Taxonomy (NCBI): domain Eukaryota; kingdom Metazoa; phylum Arthropoda; class Insecta; order Lepidoptera; family Papilionidae; genus Sericinus; species Sericinus montela. Next base: position 1,584,956 of record JAGSMR010000074.1, on the reverse strand, counting down.
AGGCCAGCTCTGATGTCAAGAAATCAATTTTTCTGTAACATCTCTTGTTTTTGGTGTGGTACCTCGGTTGTGTCCGATTTCATACCACAAAAGCTATAGTTACGTACTTTTAAATCAGAGCTTGTATATGATGTATAGAGATTGTATATGATGTTGTCCCAATCAATGCATTTATTTTTTTGTGTTATAATAAAATTATATCTTATAGAATACAGAAAGTCCCTAACAAGTTTTGTAAATAATCACGACAAATTTAAAACTGCTATGTGTTTGAAATAGAGGATTCGAATTTCTGTTGACCATTTTGGTTATCCATTGGGAAATCAATTAGTCTGTGTCCGTGAGTAGTATGTCTGGTCGCACATATATTTATGCGCTGTCTTTAAAGACTGGTCTAATTTATCTCACCCACTAATCATTCCTTTTTCGTTTCGTTAACTTTGATGTTCAGGGGTTACATTAAAGAACCTATTGTTGTACTAACTTTTGTATATTTATTTACTTATTTATATACCTTTTTATGTTTATCTAGTGAAATTGATTTTGAATTAATAATAACTTATGGTATGTAGAAACTCGGTACAAAACGACGGTAAATTTAATGTATGTTTGATGGAATTTAGTAATGCTTCATACATAAAACATTGATGAATTCCGAAATAATTTATTTCTTTTGTTTTTCTTACGTACGGATTTCCAAACAGTATTAAGCGCGTGAATGAATAAGAAATAAGAATTGTGTATTGGCATGCATTTTCAGAATAATGGAGTAGTCAGTGATATGCGAGCTATACAGCATTTGGCTCAATTCTGAAGTATTTCTTACAATTCTGCAGCAGTATACAGCAATAAAGGAAGAAATAAGCTTTTCCTTTGAGTTCTTTCAGTCGTCTGTACGACATCAAACATCTCTTTCGACGCTGAGCTGTAGTACTTATAGAAAATAATGAATAAAATGTTCAGGTATCTTATAATATTTTTTGGAGATAAGCAAACTTAACATATGCAGCAATAAATTGCTGCTGAAATAATTTAAAATGTTATTATAAAATTCTACTGTCACGATAGCCGAATAGTTAGGTAATCGGAATTCCAGACAAGAGACCCGATGTCGATCCTCAGGTGGCAAGTTCGTACTAATGAGGTTTTTCAAAAGTAATGTACGATTTATGTATAAATACGGCGACGGACGCACCACATTTCACTTTGTACCAAAAAATGTCTTTGGCTGAAGGTGAGCGGCAAGGACTTAATCGTCTATACCTCTGTCTACTCATGTATTAGGAATGAAGTAAAGGTATTGTTTGAATTATATAATTATAATAGCCTGCAGTAGCCGTTTTACCATCAATTGAACTATCGATTGTCAGTCACTTTCTAATAAAATTGTTAAGTATGACGAATCCTTCCTGCCGTACTTTACAGCCTATGAAGAGTCCACTGCTCAACATACTATACACTGAGAATAGGCTTTCTCTACAATTTGCCATGTGTACCACCTCCGTGGACATGTGGCGCACACCAGTTTTCAAGGTTTTGCCAGCTGTTACAGCTGAGGTACTGGGTTCGATCTCGGTCGGGTCAATGTAGACAAAACCTTTTCTACATTTTCACGGGTCTGGGTGTTTGTGGTACCTTCATTGTTTCTGATTCCATATAACAAGTGCTTAAGCTGCTTACTTTGGGAACAGAGCAATGTGTGTGATGTTGTCGTTATCTATAGCTTCACAAATAACGGTCCCGAGCCACCAACATCCATCGACTTTTTGCAAGTCGTCACTACATCTTGTGGAGATTCGTCCTACACTGTGTTTGACTAAACGAGGATATCACTCGAGCACCTTTTTCCGTAGTTATCAGTTCGTCGAGCTATGTTGCCGGTACATTGCCACTTCAGCGCGCTAATCTTTACCGCTGCCGGTTACCTTAGTTCTGCTGTTGATATCTTCATTGCGGATGAATTATAAAATAACATAAATAAATAATAATAAAACATAAAAGCTCAAATAAAATTGAGCATTCAATTAATTACCAACGTTTATTCATGCCACGTACGTCCCGCTCTGCGGAACGTTGGCGGGTTGTTTATTCTCATTTGTAGTCATCCCTGTTCGGCCATTACGTTTATTATCGAACAATTAACAGCTTAACATTTATATTGTTATTCTAAAGTCCAGCTTACAGGAGTCTTATTTAATACTACCTAAACTGTCAAAGTTATAATCATTATTTTTTGAAAGTAACTTAAATAATGATATTTTTTTTGTACGTAACCTAAATTAATATTATATAAAACGTATTGAAATGACAGCGCACTTCAAAATTAATTTTAGCAGGGATTTCCATTAAATAATAGTAGCTTATGATTTGTGAAAAGGTTTTCATTACCGCCTAACAAACTAACAAATTTTTTGTCGTATTTATAACATTATATTTAATATACAATTGAATTAAAAACGTTTCATGACGGCTATAGATTAACAAAAAGATTCATTTTAAACCAATGAGATTTGTGTTTCCATTACTGATTTAATATTAACATTGCAACTTTGATATAGATTATGAAAAAAAGAAGGGGAGAGAATATACAAGTAGATAAAGATGTGTATAGCGAAGGTGTTGTTGCTAGAATTGCAGTTGCAGTATAACAACTGGTTTGCTCTGGTTCGCAGGGTAACATATCGTAGTTTTATGATATAAAGGCCCAAATATCAGTACCATACCATAGGTAGCAAAGAAGAGTTTTCTATAACCTCCATCTCAGCCGCTTGGCTGATTTGATTTTACTTGTCCAGCCATCTGACACCATAGACACTACTAGCCATTACCTGTCTGTTTTTATGGTATTTTATGGATAGGTTATCGCCCCGACTGCCATTGTCTTTGACATTGTCAAGAATAAAATAAATATCTCCAAGCTATTCAGGTTGGCAGAGGACAAAAGACAATAAAGTCATTTCACCCAAGATATTTTTGGGAAAACGTAAGTTTTTAAAATTGTTACAAGCCTATCACTTACAACTTGGTTTTCTTGACTCACCACACACAGACTGACTGATCACTCAACCACTCTACTATCGTGATATTGTGAAGGTTTTTCTCTTTTCATATATTAAGATTTAATTAACTAAATATATATGTATGTAAGTATATTGTAGTGTTAGCTTGGACACTAAAAGGCGTATACCCATATACCGTCTATCACGTAGTCCCAAATCAGCTAAGATATGAACTAGGCCCTTTGCTGAAATAAAGAAATATTTATATATATATACTATTCAAACCAACTATTGAAATAAATATCGCTAAGTAAACGCATAAGTTTTTGCAAAAACGTAATTGAACAAGCAAATGAAGTCTGCAATACATCAATGTCGAAGTGAGTTGGTATTTCATTTGATTGATGCTCGCAGGAATATGTTTGTTCTCATAAGTGTACAATGAGCTTACTTTCATATTGACTTCTCCGCCGATTTCGAGATTTCGATTCGAGCGTTAGAATATACCACCCTCGCTTTTTTCCAATGGTGTAAGAGGTGACAGATGGCGCCAAACCAAGCCTAATAATACCACACCAAGATTCAAGAGACTAGTGATGGGCAGCAGCGTCCTATTGCAAGGTGTCTGGTACTACGATCGTCAATCCGCTCGCCGTGCGTGACGATTGTGTTAAGCCTTCTCGTATAGAATGTCTTTCGTATATTTCGTATAGAAGTCTATGTTTTGCTGTGGACTTTTACAGGCCGCTATGATAATTATAATAAAAAGACTTCAAAGTTTGAACCCGGTGTATTAAAAAAAATATCTTCACGCAATTAATGGGGTAGACAGAGGTCAAGACAGTAATTTCTTTCGACCCACCTTTCACCGAATACATTTTTTGGAACAGGTGTGACCGGTGGTGAACCTATCGTCGTTATTTAAAAATATTTATTATTATTTTATTACTTAATGAAATTTAAATTTTTTTCGATTTTTGGTTGATAGAAAAGACTTTACTTTTTACGCAACGTGTCCATATAAGGAGGTTATTTATAATTATTTTGCGTAATTCTATAATGGTAATAAAGAAACTCTCAGTATTTGCATTGCTCTATACTCTAAAAAGAGGTCGAAGATTTTCTATGGTAAAGAAAACCTCGTTTTTATTAAATAAATGTAAATAAAAAATTTCCGCGACTCGACTTTTGAGAACCCAATAGCCAAGTTGGAACTTTAAAGCTTAGAGTTTTAGATTCGAATCGAAATTTCATCATCAAGCATCATACACCACACAAATCTAAAGATTAAAGACAGAACAGGCATGTAATGTGTAATATAAGCATCTGTTTACTAACAGATGCTTATATTACACATTACATGCTTAGTTATGTGATATTTGTCAAATTATATATAAAATAAAATAATTATTTAAAGCTGTGTAAATATACACGTATATGCATGTGTATGTATAGATTTATATAAAATAGTTAAGATAACAAATTTATAACTCACTAGAGGTTTATATTTAAATACGATAAAAAGTGTATCTCATTAAATGTGAAGTGTATCATCTGATGAGAAAAATAAATTCTTTAAACCTAACAGATTTCTTGAAATTGTGAGGTAGACACTCTTTCAACCTAACAGCGGTTTGACCCCCGCCAGAGTCGCGGACCATATAGGGCGTGGCGAAGCGTAACACCAATACTTCTCTTCCGTCGCGACCGCGCTACCTCAGCTGTGGAGGGCAAGAAGAACCATGCGAAGTCAAAGACGCAGATACACACACACACAAGTGCTGACCAATCGCACTTAAAGCGATCACCACGGCCGGCCATTACTCTAGAAAGTTAGGCCGCCCATGAAGGTTCCTCTTGGTTCACCATAGGTGTTCAAAGCCACGGTCACTATGCCCCACCGCAACGTCATGGCGGCAACCCGTTCGGGATGACATCTGCCTACCCTAGTACATGAAATTGTATTAAGATAAAATAAATCGTATGACATTTAAATTTTTGAAATATAAAAAAATACTGTATTTTTTATATTAACAATATTTATCAAATAATTTAATACAAAGAACATACTAACTTTCTAACTTATCTTCCTCATTTATTATATTTATAAGTATTTCAACATTGTATTTTTACTATGTTGTACTCTCGTAGCTACTAAGACAGACACAAAACCAAATCTACTCGCAATTCCATGAGTTTTAAAATAACTTGTTTTACCAAGGGATCGTAAATCTGCCTTACACTAATAAAGCGGACAGACAGACAAATGCACGTCGTATTTCACGTAACAATTTAAATTCTTTGAATTCAAGACCCGCGGGATGCATTTCTCGTTTTACACTGATATTTTTGGAAGTGATAAATCTAAAAAAAAGACATGGGATTCCAATGTTATATTGTTCTGTATTTTTAATTTTATTACACCATATTATACGTAAAGTGGATAATTTACACATTTTAACGAATTTCCGGTATGTAGTAGTAGTATATAGATACGTATAGTTACGTTTTTTATTTGAAATAAATAAAACGTAAATAAAATAAACTAAAACATAATGCCCATTGTAGTAACGGCGTACTACTAAGTTATTGTTACGGGTAACTAAGATAAAACCCTTGACAATATCAATGGATACCGACAGACAGCGTAACAACCATCTCGAAAAAATGTGAAAGAAAAAAATTATGGGCATCTGCGGTTAAGGTGCTAGATGAGGTCTGTTAATGCAAAAGTCACGCGTTACATAAAAAATGGTCATAAAATGATAACTACTCAGTCAAACTACCTTTTTATGTGACCAAATAAATCGGATCATAAATCTCAGCGTAATCGGTGTACATAAATTTATTTTTTATTTACCAATTCTACCCAGCGAATTCAGAACCTCCTCCTGTTTGAAGTCGGTAAGAAGCGAATCCGATTGCTGACAGTGATTATTGCAAACCTTCCTTGAATAACTAACTTAATATTTATTTGAGTTGAAAATTATCATTAAAATATTCATTACATTTACCAATGTACTGAAGTTAACAGTCCTATCGAACCAACTTCCACCGAAGACATTTTTGTGACAACTGGTGAGACCTTCACTGTCTTTATGTTCAAATCAATGATGTAATTCGTACATAAGTTTTTGAAAAAACCCATTGGTTCGAGCCTTGGGGATCGAACTCTTGACTCGAATGCCGATCACCTAACCACTCGGCTATCGTGATTGTTAATGTTCTATGTCATTTAGTTTTTAAAAAACATGAATAACGACAACATCACATTCATTACTCTGCTATCAAATTAGTAGTGTTTGGTTTGTAGTATTGTGTATTCAAGGAGGGATATTTAATCCTCTTTATATCGCGAAAATAATCCCGCGTAATTACGCGATAATTCACCGGCAAAGTCGATGGACTCATCTAGTTATTAATATTTGCATACACCGGTACCAATTCCGGGTTGTTTAGAAAAAAAATGGAACGCATACTACAATGACTTTTTCATTGTAGTATGCTATAAATATAACACTCATTTTTATTATTATTTATTTTCAAATACGCTGGCCTCGGCGCCCGACAGATCTGCGTGATTGTCTCTCTAAATAGATCAGGGGATTGCTACACACACGCAGCACGATTTTCAACCGACTTCAAAAAGGAGCAGTTTCTCAATTCGGTTGTATTTTCTCTTTCTATATTTCCTATATTAATTTTACAATATTATTTTACATAGATTTGAAAACAATTTAATAAGAAAATGTGAACATACTATGTGTGTTATTTGCCATGTATTCGTACTTGGTTATTTCTCATAAATTGATAAAAACATGAACCGCTGTCAAAAAAAAACACAACACAACTTCTTAGCTAAACATGTTAATTTGAACTAAATATTAATAATCAAAGCTAAATATTAATAAATATGACTATGGGTAGTACCGATGTAACAGCTATGTAACAGAGTTAACTGAATAATTTAGTTACAATGTCGCGTAAACAAATTTCGAATTACTTGGATAATGGAAAAACAACCTGATAGCCTAGTAGTGGGTCTGCCTTCTAAGTCTACTGTCGCGGGTTTCGAAACCCGCTTGTAGCGCATTTCGTATGGTGAATATCCGTCTGTCTGTACTCCGGTCAGAAATGTTTATATGCTTATATAAATAAAAACTATCTATGTATATAAACTATCTATGTACATACAGAGTATCAATGTACAGTGGTAGAGCCACGCATCAGCTTTTGTTGTTGCATGAATGGGCCGGCTCGACCGGTGAAGTACCACGACCTCACAGAATACCGACGTGAAGTAGAAGTCTGAGAAACGTCGGCGTGTCGTCTGGTGAGTGCAGGTAACCGGTGGCCCACACACCCCTCTCCCCCAATTCTGGGGGAGGGGGGCACTCTAAGGAAGGCAACGCATCTGCTAAGCCTCTGGTATTGCGGGTGTTCATGGGCGGCGGTAATCACTTACCATCACGTGAGCCACCTGCTCGTTTGCCTCCCTTTTATATAAAAAAAAAACTTATTTTACTGTTGCTGTGGACACTACGACAGCGATTAACTCACCATCTGCCATGTTCACACAAACGATCTACGTCGGCAAATGCATCAAAAACATTTCAGTTGCAGGAGATTTATGTTTTTTTTTCGACCGTGTGTATCTATGCGATATAAAGTTTAATCTTTGGCGCCGGCTGTTCCATCTCTAAGGCACTAAAATAATATTCCTTCATCCGTGCCATTAATTGTTAACATTTATTTTCACGATCTCTGTCATTCAAATGTTTTCTAAACTATTAAATAATGATATCTTCAAGCTATTTCTAATACTGGGGTAGACAGAGATTTAGACAATTAAGTTCTTTCGACCCCCTTTTCCCTCGAAGACATTTATGGGACAACGTGATATTTTGTCCATGCCACTGATATAAATCGTACATAAGTTTTTCCAAAAACCTGTCGATCCAACGCGGGTCTCTCGGATCGAATCCGATCATTCAACCACTCGGCTTACGTGACATATAAATCCAGTATAATCAGATGATTTATGAGATGTTTAACGGTGTAAGGCCAATAAATTTAATATCCTGATGACCACGAGATTATTTAATGGTGTTAGCCTGAGTTACAACATACAATTTACTGTGGCCGGTCTAAGCTCAGTATTAAGGACCTCAAAGGGCTCAAAGACACATTTGTTACTGTTTGTTATAAATTAGGGTAGAAGTCCAGTTGCTTATAAATTGTCAGATACTTGTTTTTGTTTCTTTATCTTAACCTTTTTTTCAAATACGTGGGTAGGAAAAGATCTAATTAAGTAAGAAATTTATTCTTCCTACCATTTTTTCAAGAATTATTCGAGACAACGTGATAGGTGGTAAGCCTGTCTTCGTTTCAGTATCCATAATCACGATTCTATGCACTTAAATAGATATATACACATACTCACTCATACGAGTACATATATTCATCGTTATAAACAGCTATGACTCGGGTAAAAGCATTCCTATTTACCTAAAAAATATTTGTCTCTTGCATAAAAATAATTTCAAGCGATGTGTGTGAGACACGATGGTTCAGAGATAATAGCATCTGCAGAGTACAGTGGAGATCGCGTATTTGATTCCCACGTGGGGCTCTTGCATTTTTAAACTTCTTTGTTATTCAATATTAAAAAAATCATAGAAAAATTTATTAACTGTGAATAAAACATTGTTAAACCACTATAGAATTTATTTATTTTGGCATTATTCCAGACCGAAACCAACAGTTAGGTTAGAATTAACAACCCGCTACTGAAGTATAGCGACATTAAAATATATAGCTCTGTTAATTTACTACACGAAGCTAGTCCAATTTCCTGGAACCAGTGCTTAATTATTTTGAAGATTTTGTATTTCCCTGTGTGTGTGTGTGTGTGTGTGTGTGTGTGTGTATGTGTCATACGTAACATAAGTCATAAGTCTGCTTGCAGAATATAGGCTTATAGTGTCCATGTCCATTAACACGAACGATACCACACATCCCGGAAAAATGAATATCCTCTAAGAGCTATCCCCAGATACCGGGCTCGTACTTATGGGTTTTTTCATAAAACTTAAGTGCGAATGATGTAGTTGTCTTTGATATAAAGACAACGATGGGTTCACCGACAGTCACGTTGTCCAAAACAAGGATGAAGTAAAGGAATTTAGTTTCAATTTTTTTTTGTATTAAGTATCTGGAGAAGGTAGGTAATAAAATAGATTTTCTTCATCTAGCGCCTCGCGTACTTCTTACCGTCCGCTCGCTTCCTCAGTTCGTTTCTTATTGCTGAAGGCTGATTACGTATCATCATGGAGTAGACAGAAAACTGTTTCTAAATTTATAATTAAGATATTCAGTATGGAACTGAACTGCTGCACTTTTGCCAGATTTGGTGCCTTCACTCTATTCCCAATACTGACACAGACAGAGGTCCAGACAATTAAGGTTTTAAGAATAAAACCAGTCAATTTGGTTCTGACGGAATTGCGTCATTTGTAAATGACGATGGTATTTTTTGTACCAAAATAAAAAATACTTCTCTGTTTCTTAATATTTTCTATATTCTAATATGACATAATTGTATATATTTAATTGAAATCATATTTTTTATGCGATTTCTACAAAAAAGGAGGAATAAAGTCGCACATAATTACCATGATGATATAGCCTAAAAAAGTCCACTGCTTAACATAGGCCTCCCGCAAAAATAGAAGCCAATAGATGCCATAGAAAGTCCTGTGCCATCTGCATCCATCGACTCTCCGCAAACTTGTGCAGGTCGTTCTATCTTGTGGGGCATTCTAGGGCATATCCTACGAGCGATACGGCCGGCTCATTGCCACTTTAACATGCTGATCCTTACGACTATGTTGGTTACCCTGGTTCTGTTGCAGAAGTCTTCGTTGCAGATTCTATCACGCAGAAACACCGAGCATAGCCCTTCCCATAACAAGCTGAGCAACTTTGAGCTTCCTCATACGGCATGCAATAAAAACTATGTCTCAGTTCCATATTCCATCACTGCCAGAACACTGGTTGTAAACTATCATCTGGAGGCTTTGAAGAATACGCTTGAAACATGAGTCGCACACAACACCTGTAAACAATTTCAATAAAAGGTTGTATATGTGTTCTCACCACCGAGATGGTTTGCCTTATAGCCTGCGGTAGCACAGGCTCTTATACCATTCAAACCGGAACACAACAATAGATATAACTAGAAGAGGAATACACAGAAAAGGAGTCTACCATCCATAAAGTTTGTAAACATGAAACGCTTTAACAAATTTGAAAGAAATATGATATACACATTTATATATATATATATATATATATATATATATATATATATATATATATATATATATATATATATATATATATATATATATATATATATATATATATATATATATATATATATATATATATATATATATATATATATATATATATATATATATATATATATATATATATATATATATATATATATATATATATATATATTGACATAAATATATATTAACGATCTTCGTGAACGATAGGCGTACATACCGCTTTCCATGGTGTCACCAGCTTTGACATCCGATTCGGTTTCGATTCTCGAACATCTGTATTTTCCGATTCCATAACATAATTATAAGCAGAGCAAAGTATATGATGTAGTATGCGTTTTTTTATAACTATATTATAATATATCATATAAGTGACACGATAGCCACGATAGTGGTAGAGTCATCGGGATTCGAGTCAAGAGACCTGAGTTCGATCCCCTGGGGGCAGGGACGTACCAATAAGTTTTTTTGTTCCCATTCCCAATTCCCAATACCCAATACAGTGTAGACAGATGTCTAGTCTAGACAATTACGTCCCTTCGACCAACCTTCCACAGAAGATACTTTCGGAACAACGTGATAGGTGGTGAGCCCGTCGCCGTCTTTATGTCCAAGCCAACGATATAATTCGTACATTCGTACATAGCTTTAAATTACATAACCTAAATAAATGTATACTTACAATACCGTCCTTTGTTATTTTGATCGAAAAAAACGTAAGCAATCTAAGAATTGGTAAATAAAACAAAGGAACTTAAAAGAAAATTACAGAACCGACATTTCTTTGTACAATCTTCTTTAAGGTTTCTCGAATACGTAATTGTACTTTATCAAGTAAATTTAACTTTGTCTACTGAATAAGACATATTTATACATTGCTGTCTCGTTACAAAATTGTATAATTGATTTATAATATATAATAGAAATTCCTATGAGAGTAGTTTGTTATGTTCGTTGAATTATAATCGCACCCGAAGTCAGAGTCACTGTGTAAGGAAAATTAAATGAGTGAGATTAAAAGGATTCCGAGCAAGCCACAAAACTGTCAAGTTATGTATATATTCATGCAATCTCCCAACTCTGAGGTAGACAGAGGTCTAGATATTGATATTCTGGTTATACCCTCTTTTTTCTGAACTTGACGTTTTGCGTCGCCATAAAAATTAATAAACTTCAAATTGATTTTGGTTAAATTGATTAATAAATTATTTAAATTGCAATTAGTTTGTGAAAATAAAAAAATAAATAGAGGCACATAAGTATGTGTTTGTATGATCGGAAGTGGTACCAGGAGATCCAAGATCGAATAATTAATGTTTTCGAATCTTATGTACTTATTTCCCAACACTGAGACACTGACACTGAACAACTAAATGCTTTAGATCCACTTTTAACCGAAGCTTATTAGAGACAACGACAGATGGTGAGCCTATTGCCGTCTTAGCGCTCAAGTTAACGATGCAATATACTCACACACCTATATATAATTTTATAGATTGTAATAAATCAGTATATATACCTTAAAACATCCATAATTCTAGTACGAACATTAATAAAATTATACAAATATTACCCTCTAACGGGTTTCGAATCAGCAACCCTTGGTTTTAACGAATTCTGTTGTAGGGCGGCTATTCGGTGTAACAACAAATATGAGAAATATAAAGAAAATATTCATGAGAATCAACTTAATACTAATGAAAAGAAAAAGGAAAAGAAAGTAAGAGAAAAGAGGCGGTATACCTACTGCGGACTCATTAGTTGGAGGCCTAACACGAAATATTTTGAAATTCCAGTATTTACAAAATTTTCCTTACTTTAGTTAAATATTTATCAAAAGAAGTAATACATCTAACATTTTCCAACTTTGTATGTTACATTTTTTTACAATACTGTTTGAATTATGCATTTAAAAAGCAAATCGCTCAAAGGAATGTCAGTTCTCTAATTAACTCTCTTTTCTTAAGGTTATTTTTTTATTTCTTTCCATTCATTCAGACGTGAATAAAAATATAAGTATTCAAGACTCTTTTGTAACTTTCATTCCTTGAAATTATATACTTTTATATTACGTTTGTAAATTTACAATCCGATGAACTGGACTACGTGTTAGCGTAGTGGGTGGTAATCCTGCTTACGAAGCCGTGGTATGTGTGTACGAATTCAGCCTGTGGCAAATATTTTAAATAATAAGCGTGAATGTTTGTACCTATTCAATACTCTATTTACAGAGACAAAATTATGTTTATATTTACAATACTTATTAACTCAAAACAACAACAATCGTAGAGGCCTACTTCTCGTGACATGATACTAAGAACGCTGGCTGCATTCCCACGTTTAATGGCAAAACTTAACCGTTGAGTGAGAAAAAAAAACACTATTTTCACCAGCGGCTAGGAACAGTATACAATTCTTTTAGAAACTGCATCGCGTGAGGACCCCACATACCGAGTTTGTACTTGAATTATGGATGTATGATATGTTAATATGTATCTATGTAAATATACCTTCGTAAGTATATTGCACTGTTAGTTTCTACAATAAATCGGCGATAGCCTCACCCCTGGTCTCGTTATCCTAAAAAAAGTTATTGTATTTGTCTAACCTAGAGTTGCAAGTAATAAAATATGTTTATTAGCACCAGACAACAATGAAATGAATATAATTGATAACAAATGAGCGTTTGCATTGCAATTTGCATTGCAATTGTTGAGTGATGAATATGAATATTTGAATTCGTGCCATGGGCGTTTATTTGAAATATTTATCTATGCTTACGTATAGACTTAGATAAATACATATATATGTATGTAAGTTTATACTACTATATGTTTCGACACTAATACGGAGAAAGGCTCACATGTTTTCGTTGTACTAAACATGCTCCGGTGAAATGTTAGATGAAGTAATTAATTTATTTTGTCCTCTGACTAATGTTAGGGTATAGATGCATGAAGATAAACAAATAAAAATATAATTAGACAAGAATATTATAATATTCTTGTATATATATATTATTAATATTATATTATTATCTAATATTATATTAATTTTATGCTCAATTTACTTTAGACTTAATTATCAGCTAAGACAAAAATTAGATGATATTTTATTGTAACCGCTTGAGACGTGTCTCATCAAATCATATCTGTTGTTAAATCATTAACCTTCCTTAAAACTCTGTCCTAAAATTTAATTCTTACATACAATGTATAACATACGTAATACAATTGTAGTTTACACTTCTTGATTGTTATCTCTTGATAGAAATAAAATTTTCTCGCAAATATGACACACAAAAAGGATGATATGCATAAGTTCCAGATTTTTTTTACTGCTTTCTTCACAGTCCCAATACTGGGTCAGACAAAGATCGTCTATCGACCCATCTTTTACTGAAGACATTTTTGGGACAAGGTGACTGGTGGTGGGGCAGTCGCCGTCCTTATGTCCAAGCCAACGATAAAAATCTTACATAAGTTTTTTGAAAAACCCATTGGTACGAGCAATTCCGACCACCCAACCACTCAGCTATCGTGACTATTTTAAGTATTTTAAGAGAAGATTATAAGTAGAACGATTGGGGTTGTAGTTTGAAAACATCTACTTAATTAATAAAAGGAAAAAAGTCCGCGAATGCAGAAGTCGTTGTGTTAAAGAGTGGATAATATTTAAGTGATCGCAACATTTGCATAATTTAATTTAAGAAATTAAGGATTGTTCGAAGTTTTCTCAGAGAAACTTAACATGAATACATCCAAAGATATTTATTAAGAATCTGCTCGAAACTAGCTACACCATGTAGTATTGTAAAGTACAAAAACATATAATGTACTTTTAAATTACAAAATCCCTTTTTTATTTTTCTCTCTTATTTTTTTTAAGTTTATTGCTTAACCTTAACAATAAAGACAATAAATTCTCTGCCACTCACCCCAGGAGTGAGTGAGAATCGTAGTAGGTACAGCTTCAAAAGACATTGTTAGGTACATAGTATTAAAAGTATTAAAATAAAAAAAACAAGAATAACGCTTATGAGTATTATTTTATAAAAAGTTTAAAGGTTTTTTTTAAATGATACGAATCTACCTCTTGAAGTAGTGTTTTATTTTCTAGAAACTTTTCTAATGACGTCAGGCAAACATTTTCAAATGCGAGTGTTTTGAGGAGTACAGTCATGGCGCTGCCAAAGAACCTATGTTTTTAGAATAAATTAATTATTATTTATTAATTATTATTGTAAAAATAAATTATATTTAAACCTAACTCAAGATACACTCTTTTTTGCTGTCGATTATTTATAAATAGAATCTGAAGCACGCTATCTAAGCAGTTGAAGTCTTTAGGAAGATTCATTTAAATGAGAATATTCGATAAGTGCTCTTTACTCGAAACTAATCTAACTCATATTTCACTCCAATAAACCTACTCCGTTAAGTTGTTCCATTAAAAGCTATTCTAAACTAGAAGCAATTCAAATTAAAGCGTTCAAATGGAATTGAAAAAATAAAAAATGGAAATTAAAAATTTATATTACTATTTCTTTAAAAAAAATCACGCCTTTCCCAATACTGAGATAGACAGAGGTCAAGACAATTAAGTCCTTTCGACCCACCTTCCTCCAAAGACATTTTTGGGACTACTTGACAGATGGTGAGTCTGTCGCCGTCTTGCCAACAATCCAAGCCAACAATATAAATCGTACCTGAAACCAGATCATTCTTTCTAGTTACCTCTTTAGTTAAAAAAATCTTGACTCCATTTACAATACTGGGGTAGACAGAGGTGCAGACAATTAATGCCTTTCAGCCCACCTTTACTCAAAGAAACTTTTTGGGACAAGCCCCACGGCTCCTTCTCCCACATGTGGGACGGAGGGTGGCGCACTTCTCTTCGGACCAGGTTAACGGTTCGCTATTAGACAATAATCATTATAATTATAGTCATAGTCAGAGGATCATAACGGAACAACATGTACAAGCTAACGATATAAACATTAAAAATAATGTAAAGATAAAAAAATGCATAAGTTTGATGTTTGGGCATCGATGCAAAGACCGGTTTCTGGAGGGGTCGGGCGAGGCGCGCGGGACGTGTGGTCACTTGCCTGTGCGATCGCTGACCTCTAGAACTTACTTCCAACCGTGCCACCGACGACTACGCGCGCATACATATTTTTGTACAGTTGGCTAAATAATTATTATACAGTCCACAGTCTTTTATTTATAAGGTCCCTAATAAGGTCCTCAACAAATGGTCCTTGACTCGCCATTTTCGAAGAACCGCATCTACAAAGCCGTCTGTACAACAGCTTTGCTGTACTTTGAACTCGCCATTTTCAAAATTGCCGTGTCATCGCTTCAGCGGCCAACTGGAAGTCAGCCTGCTAATTGCAAGAAAAAGGAATATTTAATATCTTCGGAGCCTTCATATACGACGTTGGCGCTATTTACTGCAAATTTAGATTACTGAGATAAGGTTAATTGCGGAAAAAAGGAAAAGGACATTTAGTGAATTTGTTCTAATTTTTCCCTTCTATTTCCCTATTTTAACATTTCTTAATATTCCTTAACGACAAATTCTAAAACATTTTTATTTTTTCACTGCCAAATTTTATTCGCTTACCTAAAATTAACTTGCCTAACTTTAATGGTGGCTATCAATGCTGGCTTGAGTATAGAAATACCTTTATGTCGCTGATTCACAGTAGCAGTACTATCGATAACATAAGTAAATTCCATTACCTCCGTGCATCTTTGGCAGGAAACGCTCTAGAAATAATAAAAAATATCGAATATAAAGGCGACAACTATGAGAAGGCGTGGAATTTATTATGTGATCGTTTTAACAATAGTCGACTTTTAGTTAATAATCATGTGCAGGCGTTATTCAATGTTGAGCATATTGCAAAGGAATCGAGTGTTTCACTACGCAAATTAATTGACATTTTTAATAAGAATATTCGAGCTCTTAAAACATTGAATGAGCCTACGGAACACTGGCATACGCTTGTAGTTTACATGATGTCAAACAAATTAGATGCCGTTACTAGTAGAAATTGGGAAGAGTATCGTAATAGTATAGAAAAATCACCCAACTTAGAACAATTTTGCACTTTCATACGTAACAAAGCCGATTTATTAGAAACAATTGAAAATAAATGTAAACAAAATTTTAGTACATACAAATTAGAATCAAAATCTAGTAGTTTTATTGTAGAATTTAATAACAAAGAAAGCGATAACCAAAATCATCCAAAATATATAAACAAATCATTTTCTAAAAATATCACAAAATGTCCATTATGTTTAAAAGATCATCTTTTATACACTTGCGAAGTTTTTCGAAGCTTGCCGATTGAGACGCGCGTTGTTAAAGCTACAGAATTAAAAAATTGTTTTAACTGTCTACGTTCCGGACACTTAACGAAAAAATATGTAGGTTATCGCGCTGTAAATATTGTAAAAGTAGGCATAATACGCTTTTGCACGTAGAAGAATCTAACCCTACTCATTTACAAGACCCTATGCCTAATAGTTCTGGTAGCAGAGGAGTTTAGCAACTAATTAAGATTGCCTATACGTAGGGCAAGCTCCAGAATAAAAGGTATAAATGATCAGATTTCGTCTCTTACCGAAGTCTTGTAACCTAGTAACTGAATCTCGTTGTAGTTCACACAAAGTCAAATTCGAGTGATTTATTTTGCCCAAAATATCCAAAATACTGCCCGTTAGTTTAATAGATATACAAAAAATACCGATACCATCAGGGCTTCAACTAGCTGATCCTTCTTTTAATATTCCTTCAGTAATAGACATACTCGTCGGTGCCGAGGTCTTTTGGAATGTCCTAGGTGCTACATCAATTAACCTTGGCAAACGCCAGTCCAAATTATGTGAGTCTAAATTCGGGTGGATAGTAGCAGGCTCTATAGCTATTCCAGCACATCCATCCTCGTCAAAACAGTCACATTTTTGTAATACATCAATAACTGAGCTGAATAACAATTTATGTAAGTTTTGGGAAATAGATTCTGTATCCCCGAGACATTTCGTATCTCGTGAAGAACGAGCCTGTGAGGAAAGCTTTTCTTTAAACACAATTCGCGATGAAAATGGTCGTTTTATTGTGACCATTCCATTAAAAAAATGTGTGTTTTAGGTGATTCGTACGAAATGGCTAAACGTCGTTTTTTATCATTAGAGCGTCGTTTTCAACGAGATCCTGTCTTCAAGGAGCAATATATTGCTTTCATCCAGGAATTCGAGCGTTTAGGTCATATGACGGAGAATAAAAAACTTCCTCACCCAGGTATGAAAAATGTTTATTTTTTACCCCACCACGCAGTGGTTAGAGAATCGAGTACTACGACAAAGCTTCGCGTAGTATTCGATGCATCGGCCCCCACATCCAGTGGAATATCATTCAATAATATTCAAATGATAGGCCCCACCGTCCAAGATGATTTATTATCTATTTTACTGCGATTTTGGCAGCATAAATATGTCATTTCCGGAGACATAGAAAAGATGTACAGAGCAATAAATGTTACACCTTCTCAACGCTTTTTACAACAAATTATCTTTAGAGCAGACAGAAACTTACCCTTAAAAACATATTCACTCAACACTGTAACTTATGGGACAGATTCCGCGCCCTATTTAGCCACAAAATGCTTAGTTAGTCTAGCCGCCTCTGCAAAAAACGCATTCGTGAAAAGTTCGATGGAGCGCGATTTCTATGTGGATGATATTTTAAGTGGCAGCGATTCCATGTCCAATGTAGTAGACTTAGGTAAAGAGGTTACTTTTGCACATTCTATCTTGTGCACATTTAAATCTTCGTAAATGGCAATCCAATAGCCCAAAGGTTTTGGCAGAAATAACAGGCATTACCAAATCTGATAGTACTCAGAGTTTTTCAGAAAATAAAAACATTCCGTCTAAAACGCTAGGCCTTCATTGGTCATCCAATTCTGACTCTTTATACTTCTCTATCGGCATTGAAAATAGTACAAAGGTAACAAAACGATACATTTTATCGGTCATTGGTCAAATTTTTGACCCTTTAGGTCTCGTTGGCCCTTGTGTAGTAGAAGCCAAAATATTACTACAAAAACTTTGGATAATCAAGATTGGGATGATCCGGTGCCCGAGGAAATAAAAAACCTTTGGCGCTCTTTTGTAAGTCCTTTACCTTGTCTTAATTCATTAAATATTCCCCGATGGGTGGTTTATGATATCTCTGTATTAAATGAGCTTCACGTATTTACAGATGCATCAGAACGAGCGTATGGCGCCTGTGTTTACGTCCGTTCCATAGATAAAAATGGGTTGGTTAAAGTTCAATTGCTTGTTTCGAAAAATCGTATAGCACCTATTAAACCAACAACGATTCCCCGACTTGAGCTCTGTGGAGCTTTATTAGGAACAAGACTGTGTACGAAGGTTCTGAATTCTCTTACCCTACCAATCAGTAAATGTCGGTTTTGGTGCGACTCGACTATCGTATTGAGTTGGTTGCGCATGGAATCGAACTTACTAAAACCCTTTGTTCGTAATCCGGCCATTGAAAGACAAGATAGCACTGCAGGACATACATGGAGCTATGTTGCTTCCAAGGATAATCCTGTGGATATAGTTACTCGCGGGCTGAAGGCTGACCTTATCAGTGGGTGTACCTTATGGTGGTCTGGACCTCTATTTTTGTTAAAAAATTAAAATGAGTGGCCAAAATGCCCTTATAACCATTTAAACCACGATCTTCCTGAAGAAGTTTCATCACAATTAATTCAAGGTTCCCTTAAGAAACATAATTTACAATATGCCTATTCCTCATTAAATGTACAGAATCAATCAACAATTAAAAGTATAATTCATAAATATTCTAATTTTAATCGTTTACAAAGAGTGGTAGCTTATATCCAGCGATTTATATACAATTTAAAAAATAAAAACAATAAAATTCGTAGTTCCCTTTCTACAAATGAGCTTAGTAATTCCTTTAAATTCATAATTAGCCATGCTCAGTATGATATGTTTGCAGAAGAATACGCTCTTCTTAAATCCGGAAAACCTTTGCCTTCTAAAAACAAACTAGCATCCTTAAGTCCCTTTATAGTTACTGATGGTATTATCCGTGTAGGCGGCAGGCTTGCTAATTCGCTGTATGATTATAATGTTAAGAACCAATTTTACTTTCTGCCAAGCACCATATCACAAAAATTATATTTAACAAATTTCATACAGATTTAATTCATGCCGGTCAAACCTATTGGCCTTTAGGAGGCAGAAACATTGCAAAGAAAGTTGTTAGGCAGTGTCTCAAATGTTTTAAATACAAATGTGTAAACATGCAACCCATTATGGGTCAATTACCAACATGTAGGACACATTTAGAATTTCCCTTTTTACATTTGAAAAACATCTCTTGACTCGAACCCTGGTCACATAACCAATCAGCTATCGTAAATAAATAAATTAACATCTTCACGCAGTACAGGGGTAACAGAGGTCTAGTCTAGACAATTAAGTCCCTTCGACCCACCATCCACCGAAGAGATTTTCGGGACAACGTGACAAGTGGTGAGCCCTTCGCCGTCTTTATGTCCAAGCGAAGTAATTCGTACATAAGTTTTTGAAAAATCCCATTGGTACGAGCCCGCCAAATGGGAATCGAACTCGGGTCTCTAGACTCAAAATTCCGACCTCCCAACCACTCACCTACGTGACTTAGTAAATAGGATAATTTAAAAAAATATTCTTTATTACACACACGTTTTACACCATACAACAAAAGATCACAGATAGAAGAAATATGTTAGTATAATAATAATAATTATTATTATTATTATAAGATAATAATAACGAAATATGAGATGAAACGAAAAATATCAACGGCAATATATATTCGTCAAAGAGAACTTGCAAAAGCTTTCACGGATAATTATTTTCTCAACAAAGGATCATTAATACCTTGCTTTTCGTAATCAATACAAACTGCCCGTTATAATAAGAGGTCGGGACTGAGCAGAAAATAAATTAATAAGCGAATTGGATATTCCATTAAAAAATGAGAGGCGTGTGTTAATTTCGAGAGGTACTGTTTCAATTTGTTTGTGCAATTATTTTTTATATTTATGAAAATGCAGATTACATTTTTATTTAAAAAAGCAATTTGGAATTCTAATGCTAAACCTATTATACTCTAAATATTACAATAATTTATATTAAACAAGACATTAATTGTGCCAAAACTGTCGCAGGTAATATAATAGAGTTACATATCAATTGATTCGTCGTTTTTCTATCTTTCATATCAATCAAATTACCGTCTAAGAAAAACAACGATAAATTGATATTCATTAATATATAAACACGATACGTTATGTGATTAAATTAAAAAAAATTATTCAGCATAAATATGCTTTAAAAATCAATAAATTTGCACAATATGTTATGTTTACAATCCAGGGCCGCCCGGCCTTCAGGACGCTGGACGGTACGTGTAACGTTAGAAGGGCCGCCCAGTCCTCAACTACCTCCACGGTTAAACCCATTTCATTATATTAGTCTTTTTGATATAAATTTTTTTATTAGAATATTAAACATACGAAAGCAATTTAGTCTACAATTTATACCCATTTCATTAGAAACTGAAAATTTTGCATTGATGGACATTTTACGCCCACGTGTAAACCATTTATTGCAGAACTTTTCAGGGTTAAGAAGTATTTTATACCCTTCCCAGAACTATTATCCATTGAAACCTTCCGGGTTAATTTCAATTCAGGCCTTTAAATATCGTCCTATGTTCATTTAAATATAATAATTAGTTTATGAATATCGCTCCTACCAACTCTCAACCGGAATTCCTACAATGTCGAAACTGTTCGGACGGTAGGCTTTTTAAAGGTAAAAGAGGTTTAAATATACATATTAGACGTTGTCATCTACAGTCAATTTCGGTTTCACAGCCTCCCGTCCCCTCTCATGGCACAATCAGAGATATTAATCAAACCAATTTTCAAAATTTTTCGGACCAAATTCATTATTACCACCGTAATGTACCAATACTTAGGAGGATTCCTAGAGGTGCGAGGATGCAGCTACCTAAAGCTTTATCAAATACCATTCAAAATTGTTTTACTTTTAACACTGTAACTAGTTGGCAAAAATTATTTTACTTTGCATATTTTCATTTTCATTTTGACAAAACGGGAGGTAAGTCAATTACGTCCCAGCTTAAAAACAATTCTTTTCAAAATTTTGATTCACCGATTGATACATCCATAGCTTCAAGACCACACAATTTTGATTTAAAGAAAGTTGTCGAGTCTAAAGTTATGGATGGTGATTTAAAAAACGCATCGCGTATTTTATTTTCAGATGATATCCTGGCGCCTCACAACACCCTTGAAAGCTAACATAAGAAGCATCCTAAGGCCAATTCCTCCTTGCTTCTACCGTCGCCTCCTGATCCTTCTTATCAGCCATTACAAGTTTCAGAAAAAGATACTTTAGAGGCAATTATGTCTTTCTTAAATGGCTCTGCCGGCGGCATTGACGGAATTACGCCTCAACATCTGAAAGATCTTGTAAGCGCGTCCGCCGGTGACACCGGCCGAATTCTTTTGGGCGACATAACAAAATTAAGTAATTTTATGCTTTCTGGCAATGTAAATCCCAATTCTGTTAAAATCATATATGGAGCAAGGTTATGTGCCTTTAAAAAAAAAGATAATGGTATCCGCCCTATAGCTGTTGGTTCCACTTTTAGACGTTTAACTTCTAAATTAGCATGTCGGCACATAACCTCCGATTTTACGATTGACTTTAGAGTCAAAATTTCAGCCTATTCAGTTAGGCTTCGGTAGCAGAGGAGGTTGTGAGGCAGCTGTACATTCAGTGCGTACTTTTTTAACGAATTGTCAAACAGATGTTCTCTTGAAAGTTGACCTTAGGAATGCCTTTAACTCCCTAGACAGATCAACCCTGCTGAAGGAGGTTGCGAAACATACCCCGGAAATTTACCATTACGTTTGGCAATGTTACAGTCAAAACTCTAATTTATTTTACGAAAATCATTTAATTGACTCAGCCGTCGGAGTTCAGCAGGGTGATCCACTGGGCCCAGCGTTGTTTAGTTTGGGAATTCAACCGATTATTTCAACGTTGAAATCCAAACTCAATGTTTGGTACCTAGATGACGGAACCCTAGGAGGAAAGCCAGATTACGTGCAAAAAGACCTTCAAAAAATTATTTAAAATTTTAAAAACATTGGCCTTGAATTAAATAATACTAAATGTGAACTTTTCATTCCTGACCGTTTGCCTTCTCATAGACACAGTTTGTTTCAAAATTTTAACAATATATCTCCTGGCATTAAAGTAACTGAGGCGGATTCTCTTTAGCCGCGCCTCTTTAGGAGCGCCGTTATATATAGAGAGTATGAAACCTCTTTTGAAAGTAAAATTTGATCAATTTTTAGAACAATGTTAATAAACTGTACATTCTAAATTCTCATATAGCGCTTACTATTTTAAAATATTGCGTTCTTGTTCCTAAATTTACTTATTTACTCCGCTCGATTTGTCACGTAAAATTCTTAAGAATGATTTGGTTACGTCTCTGTCCCGGTGAGGATATTCCACTGGAACCTAACTCACAAAAACGGTGGGATCCGTTGGTTCAGAACGTGCAGAAATGCTTACTGAACAATTTTCACTGTGACAGAGACCGCGCCCGCTTTCTAGGTGTTTCGACAAAGGAATCCAGTTACTGGCTACATGCTTTACCAGCAAGTAACCTTGGTACATTACTAGATAACGAAAGTTTACGTATAGCTGTAGGAATACGATTGGGAGCATCGATTTGTCAACCACATCGATGTCCTTGTGGCAGCGACGTCGACGAGTTAGGCTTCCACGGACTTTCAGGCAAAAAAAGTGCCTTGAATGAAGTCATCCGAAGGGCTTGTTTCCATAAATATTCCATCGGTTTTAGAGCCTTGTGGAATATTTAGGGAGGATGGTAAGAGACCCGACGGCTTGACTTTAGTCCCTTGGGAGAGAGGCAAAGCTCTTGTGTGGGCCGCAACTTGCGTCGATACATTAGCGGCCTCTAATATCAAGGGTACTTCGATAAGGGCCGGGGCGGCATCAGAGGCAGCTGAATCGGGTAAATGGCGTAAATATGAGTCTTTGAAAGGAGACTATATATTTGTTCCATTTGCCGTAGAGACAATCGGTCCGTGGGGTCCCTGTGGGAATTGTATCCGCGACTTATCGTTGCCGCTGGTGACAAGAGGGCTGGTTCTTTTCTCGCCATTCAACGTGGAAATGCAGCCAGCGTTCTTGATACCATGCCACGAGGAGTAGGGCTCTACGATTATTATAGTTTTTAGTTAATAAGTATTGTAAATATTAACATAATTTTTTCTGTAAATAAATATTTATGAACATTTAAATATCGCCTTATAAGATATATTATATTATATAAAAATACATAATTTTTACAAAACTCTATAAATTATGTATTTTTTCTTCGAATTTATAAAACACTAAGATAGCCGGAGACAAAATGCATCCAATTATCTAATTAGCGTACTTTCCCTTAACAGCTTCCATTTCGTTTCAATCTACACAATTCCACAAAAAAGTCACATGCACATATTTCGCTTTTCCAGGTAACGCGCTACATAAACGTTATCGCAATTAGGTTTTCAATGATTCACATAAAGCTGTTTCTGTTAAATCACTGTGTGATTCAACAAAAAAATCCTCCGATCCGATCACGAAGGCAATCGTACATAAGGCTTTATAGCTACCTTTTTTCCCTGTTTGAAATTACGTAGGATTCACCGAAAGCATTTATACGAAAAATTATTCAAAACACTTTTACGAAAGAATCTATTTGTAGCGATTTGCCATAAATATGATTCTGACGGAATTACGTATTCTGATTTATTTTTTCATACTTTACGCATTTTCCATAAGGTATTTAGACATGTAAATATATTGACACTTTCTACTGTTCTGTACTTAGTGTCTTATTTATAATATATTAAATTGTTTTTCTTGATCTTTGAATGTGATTTTTACCCCTTTTAAAATGTTTAAAAACACCCCTTTGAAAAAACACTTAATAGTTTTGGAAAACATAGTAAGTAGTCACCATAGCCGAGTGGTTGGGTGATTGGAATTCGGGTCCAGAGACTCTAGTTTGATCCCCAGAAGGCAGATTGGTATCAATTGGTTTTTTCAAAAGTTACGTACGACTTATATCGTTGGTTTGGGTATAAAGATGGCTATGGTCTCACCACTAGTCATGTTGCGCCAAGAAGTGTCTGTGGTGAAAGGTCGAAAAGGCTTGTCCTTCTCTAGACCACTCTTCCCTTGTATTGGAAACGTCATAAATATATTATTTTTATACATAAAATAATATAAAAAACTATAAGTTAAAAAATTATTGCAATTAAGTAAAATTATAATTTCATTAAATAACAGTAAAATTTTATTTCAAAAAGCATGGGATCTTTTAATAATGAAATATCTCCATCAATTAATATCCCTCTCCGGCTAGTAAAAAAAATATTCCTTTGTTTTTTTTTTTTAATGCAGCAATGCCAAATAACGTAACTAGTGTTTAAGCACTCCAACTAAGCAGCAATGCTTGTACCTGGAGTTGGTTTACGACCAATGTACTATACAAATGACGGGTACGAACCTATGACGTGAAATATCGCAGTTCGTACCCTTAACCAATAGACTATTAACGCTTTTAAACAACTATTACAGAAAAGAGAACTGAAGTAAGCTATCTCTTTACTAATTATCTCGAAGTTCCAAGTAATTAGTTATCGAAGATTTTTGACCAGAATTTCCCCTTTACCGTAATGGTTTAACTTTCTTTGTAAATTGTTTTGATGAAGTATTTCATTTATTTGCTTAATGAATTTCATAAACCACTGAAAATTACGTACTGGTACTTGGCACATACTTAAATATTTACGCCCATTAATATTTAATATAAAGAGGAAACTTGTCGAAAGTCACGATAGGCTGTGTGTTTAGATGATTGGAATTCGAGTCAAGAGACCCGAGTTCAATCCCCAGATGGCAAATCTGCCATCTGGGGATTCCCCAGCCCGTAACAACGGGTTTCTTCAAAAATTTATGTACTATTTATATCGTTGGCTTGAACATAAAGACGTCGATGGGTTCACCACCTGTTACGTTATCCCGAAAAATGTCTCCGATGGAAGGTGGGTTGAAAGGACTTAATTGTCTAGACCTCTGTCTACCCCTGTATAAGGAAAGGTATAAAGATATTTTTTTAAACTGATCGTATGGTGCCGTGTACCTTAGAATATACCACCCCTTTTACAGTAAGTTGCTACCTACAGAGGTGTAACCGGCTCAAAAATACTAGACCTTAATTTTGCAGAAAGTTTGACGGACTACAGGTTAGTTAAGTAAGTCTGGCACAGCGGTGGCAATCATATTGAACTAGTGGTTCAAGTTTCACTAGTCGCTTCTGCATCGATCCGCTTACCAATTATGGCGATTATTCCAGTATCTATGGCGATTAGTCGAATAAGGAAAATGAAAGATCGGTGCTGATTAGAGTTTTTTTTAGAATAGGGAGGCATACGAGCAGATGGCTCACGTGGCCGGTAACGGCCTTTGAGAAAGGTATAGACTCTTTTCTTGAAGATCTATATCCTAGACTATATATATATATATATATATATATATATATATATATATATATATATATATATATATATATATATATATATATATATACATATATATATATATACATATATATATATATACATATATATATATATATATATATACATATATATATATATACATATATATATATACATATATATATATATATATACATATATATATATACATATATATATATACATATATATATATATATGTATATATATATATATACATATATATATATACATATATATATATACATATATATATATACATATATATATATACATATATATATATATATATATATATACATATATATATATACATATATATATATACATATATATATATATATACATATATATATATATACATATATATATATACATATATATATATATGTATATATATATATATACATATATATATATATACATATATATATATATACATATATATATATACATATATATATATATATACATATATATATATATATACATATATATATATACATATATATATATACATATATATATATATATATATGTATATATATATATGTATATATATATATATATATATATACATATATATATATACATATATATATATATATACATATATATATATATACATATATATATATATATGTATATATATATATATACATATATATATATACATATATATATATACATATATATATATACATATATATATATACATATATATATATATATACATATATATATATACATATATATATATATATATATATACATATATATATATATATATATATACATATATATATATACATATATATATATACATATATATATATACATATATATATATATATATATATACATATATATATATATACATATATATATATACATATATATATATATATACATATATATATATATATTTAAATATATATATATATATATATATATATATATATATATATATATATATATATATATATATATATATATATATATATATATATATATATATATATATATATATATATATATACATATATATATATATACATATATATATATATATATTTAAATAATTACAATAGTAAGCTTAAAAATACAATGGACGGCTCTTTATCTAACAATGGAAGCAAATTCTTCGTGTTAAAATAAGCAATGCTTTAAATGTGAAGAAAAGATAAAAGGGATACATTTTTTAAGATGTTATATTTGTCACAAAACATTTGATCCTGAATGTACTAACGTAAGTATTAAAAGATTTAATCTAATGTCTAAGGAAAGAAAGCAAAAATGGAAGATGTAGTCATTGTATGTATTCTAAAATAAATCAAATTGAAATTAAACCTAACTCTTCAAGAGACGAATTACTGAAGGGACAACAAATAAACAAGGAAATTAATTTGGATTCACATGAAAAAAGTAACATTACAATCAGAACTAATACGTTATCAAATAAGGAAAAAAACACCAACAACTCAACATTTCAATGACCTCAAGTGACTCTGAATATGACATTAAAAGTTTACCAGATATTTCCACTACATTTAATTTTGAGCATGAAATATTAAAAGAAGAATTAGAACGAACCAAAAACAATTTAGCCAAAGGCACGATACCGTGTTATTTTAATTTAAATAAGCAAAAACATATGTTAAATGGTGAGGAAGTTAAAAATTATTCAAAAGAAGGGCTTATAACTTTTTATTTTCGACAATTAAATAAAAGCAATAAGAAACAATTACATACTACCTTTCGTTCTTAAAAATACGTCAATTAAAACAAAGTTAACTTTATTGCATCAAAATGTAGCTAGTTTTTACTCAAAAAAAGATATTATTGACTTGACACTGAATGATTTATATAAACAGGAACATTTACAAATTGACATATTATGTTTAACTGAAACGTTCATAAAATCATCAGAACATGAAAACTATTATATACGCTGATTGGTTTTAATTTAGCCAGCTGGTTTGGTCGAGAAAAGAGTGGAGGTGGGGTATGACTAGAAAAAACATATAATACCAGGAAATAAAATACTTATATGTCTTCTCAGAACCAGATAATTTTGAATGCTGTGGAATAGAGATACCAAAGTTTAATCTATTCATTATATGTATCTACAGGACACCTAGATCTGATGTAAAAATATTATTTAGTAAGCTACAAACTTTATTAGAGAGACTTACAAGTAATTATAACAGAAATATAGTTATAGCTGGTGACTTTAACATTAATACAATGAAAAAATCTAAAATAACAATTGAATTTAATGAAATTTTATTGAATTTTAATTTAATTAACCACATAAATGTACCAACCCGCAAATCAAGCTCTATTGACCATATTTTAAGCAACATAAGTAATGTAAGTGTTTTAATAAAAGTTGTATTTATCTGATCATGAAAGTGCACAAATGAAAGTGCCTTTGATGTTAGTAAAGAAAATAAAATGGTCCGAAAACTTGGGAGTTCAAAAGGAATTATGATGTAAATAATATTAATAAATTAAGAGAAAGTTTAAAAAATCTTAAATTTTCTCAAGATCATTAAATCCTAGATATCAATCGTGCTCACGAAAAATTTGAAGAATTAATTATATTATTTTATAATTTATGCTTTCCAATTATTAAGAAAAGAATACAAAACATGCATAACCAAAATAAATGGATTACAAAAGGTTTGAGAATGAGTTGCATAACGAAAAGGAAACTTGGTTTTAATTATTACAAAAATAATACAACGGAAAACAAAACTACATTTAAAACTTACACCAGGTTACTAAAAAATGTATTGACAAATCGAAAAAAATTACTAATTACAAAATATTAAGAAAAAGTAAAAATATTTGCAAGACATCATGGGATATTATAAAAAATGACGTAAATTATCATGTTGAACCTACTGAAATAAATACAATTAAATTCAATAATGAACTTTTAAGATCTCCCACAAAATAGGCAACGCTTTCTGTGCATATTACCAAAATGTTACCAAGATGGCTGGGACTAGAAGGGCTGATGAGAGTAGGAATAATAAAATTAGAGCAACTTGTCACAGTATGTTTTTACACCCAGTTACAATTATGGAAACCAAGCAATTAATAACTCCTTAAAACTCAAGAGCAGAAGGATATGATGGGTTAAGTGTAAAAATTGTTAAGTCCTTTCAACCCACCTTCCATCGGAGACATTTTTCGGGATAACGTAACAGGTGGTGAACCCATCGACGTCTTTATGTTCAAGCCAACGATATAAATAGTACATAAATTTTTGAAAAACCTGCTGTTACGGGTTGAATCCCCAGATGGCAGATTTGCCATCTGGGGATTGAACTGGTCTCTTGACTCGAATTCCAATCATCTAAACACACAGCCTATCGTGACTTTCGACAAGTTTCCTCTTTATATTAAATATTAATGGGCGTAAATATTTAAGTATGTGCCAAGTACCAGTACGTAATTTTCAGTGGTTTATGAAATTCATTACAAATAAATGAAATACTTCATCAAAACAATTTACAAAGAAAGTTAAACCATTACGGTAAAGGGAAATTCTGGTCAAAAATCTTCGATAACTAATTACTTGAACTTCGAGATAATTAGTAAAGAGATAGCTTACTTCAGTTCTCTTTTCTGTAATAGTTGTTTAAAAGCGTTAATAGTCTATTGGTTAAGGGTACGAACTGCGATATTTCACGTCATAGGTTCGTACCCGTCATTTGTATAGTACATTGGTCGTAAACCAACTCCAGGTACAAGCATTGCTGCTTAGTTGGAGTGCTTAAACACTAGTTACGTTATTTGGCATTGCTGCATTAAAAAAAAAAACTGAGGAATATTTTTTTTACTAGCCGGAGAGGGATATTAATTGATGGAGATATTTCATTATTAAAAGATCCCATGCTTTTTGCAACAAAATTTTACTGTTATTTAATGAAATTATAATTTTACTTAATTGCAATAATTTTTTAACTTACAGTTTTTTATATTATTTTATGTATAAAAATAATATATTTATGACGTTTCCAATACAAGGGAAGAGTGGTCTAGAGAAGGACAAGCCTTTTCGACCTTTCACCACAGACACTTCTTGGCGCAACATGACTAGTGGTGAGACCATAGCCATCTTTATACCCAAACCAACGATATAAGTCGTACGTAACTTTTGAAAAAACCAATTGATACCAATCTGCCTTCTGGGGATCAAACTAGAGTCTCTGGACCCGAATTCCAATCACCCAACCACTCGGCTATGGTGACTACTTACTATGTTTTCCAAAACTATTAAGTGTTTTTTCAAAGGGGTGTTTTTTAAACATTTTAAAAGGGGTAAAAATCACATTCAAAGATCAAGAAAAACAATTTAATATATTATAAATAAGACACTAAGTACAGAACAGTAGAAAGTGTCAATATATTTACATGTCTAAATACCTTATGGAAAATGCGTAAAGTATGAAAAAATAAATCAGAATACGTAATTCCGTCAGAATCATATTTATGGCAAATCGCTACAAATAGATTCTTTCGTAAAAGTGTTTTGAATAATTTTTCGTATAAATGCTTTCGGTGAATCCTACGTAATTTCAAACAGGGAAAAAAGGTAGCTATAAAGCCTTATGTACGATTGCCTTCGTGATCGGATCGGAGGATTTTTTTGTTGAATCACACAGTGATTTAACAGAAACAGCTTTATGTGAATCATTGAAAACCTAATTGCGATAACGTTTATGTAGCGCGTTACCTGGAAAAGCGAAATATGTGCATGTGACTTTTTTGTGGAATTGTGTAGATTGAAACGAAATGGAAGCTGTTAAGGGAAAGTACGCTAATTAGATAATTGGATGCATTTTGTCTCCGGCTATCTTAGTGTTTTATAATTGAAGAAAAATACATAATTTATAGAGTTTTGTAAAAATTATGTATTTTTATATAATATAATATATCTTATAAGGCGATATTTAAATGTTCATAAATATTTATTTACAGAAAAATTATGTTAATATTTACAATACTTATTAACTAAAACTATAATAATCGTAGAGCCCTACTCCTCGTGGCATGGTATCAAGAACGCTGGCTGCATTTCCACGTTGAATGGCGAGAAAAGAACCAGCCCTCTTGTCACCAGCGGCAACGATAAGTCGCGGATACAATTCCCACAGGGACCCCACGGACCGATTGTCTCTACGGCAAATGGAACAAATATATAGTCTCCTTTCAAAGACTCATATTTACGCCATTTACCCGATTCAGCTGCCTCTGATGCCGCCCCGGCCCTTATCGAAGTACCCTTGATATTAGAGGCCGCTAATGTATCGACGCAAGTTGCGGCCCACACAAGAGCTTTGCCTCTCTCCCAAGGGACTAAAGTCAAGCCGTCGGGTCTCTTACCATCCTCCCTAAATATTCCACAAGGCTCTAAAACCGATGGAATATTTATGGAAACAAGAGCCCTTCGGATGACTTCATTCAAGGCACTTTTTTTGCCTGAAAGTCCGTGGAAGCCTAACTCGTCGACGTCGCTGCCACAAGGACATCGATGTGGTTGACAAATCGATGCTCCCAATCGTATTCCTACAGCTATACGTAAACTTTCGTTATCTAGTAATGTACCAAGGTTACTTGCTGGTAAAGCATGTAGCCAGTAACTGGATTCCTTTGTCGAAACACCTAGAAAGCGGGCGCGGTCTCTGTCACAGTGAAAATTGTTCAGTAAGCATTTCTGCACGTTCTGAACCAACGGATCCCACCGTTTTTGTGAGTTAGGTTCCAGTGGAATATCCTCACCGGGACAGAGACGTAACCAAATCATTCTTAAGAATTTTACGTGACAAATCGAGCGGAGTAAATAAGTAAATTTAGGAACAAGAACGCAATATTTTAAAATAGTAAGCGCTATATGAGAATTTAGAATGTACAGTTTATTAACATTGTTCTAAAAATTGATCAAATTTTACTTTCAAAAGAGGTTTCATACTCTCTATATATAACGGCGCTCCTAAAGAGGCGCGGCTAAAGAGAATCCGCCTCAGTTACTTTAATGCCAGGAGATATATTGCTAAAATTTTGAAACAAACTGTGTCTATGAGAAGGCAAACGGTCAGGAATAAAAAGTTCACATTTAGTATTATTTAATTCAAGGCCAATGTTAGCTAAAGAACAATATGGCTTTCAACAAGATAAGTCTACAACTTTGGCATGTTTCAATCTTGTTAAACAAATTGTCGATGTAATAGACAATATGGAGAATTTGTTATTGAAAAAATTACTTCGCAACCCTCCGCATACAAATATAAAAAGGTATATGTTACCTGGTCCGAAGAGAAG
>JAGSMR010000074.1:1472500-1547500 GCA_029286605.1 Sericinus montela | reverse complement strand
GTGTATACATAAATAAACACACAGATAAATATAAAGATTGGGACAGCAGCACATACATTGCGCCGATCCTAAATTAATTAGCTAAAACTTGTGTTATGTAATCCGAAACAATAGTGGTAAGGAATAAATCCAAACAGACAAACTTCCGATTTCCAGAGAGAACAGATCGCCAAGTGTCAAGATCGATTATTACATATCTCTTTCTTTCAAATTCATGATTTTCTTCATACACGCGTCTGAGTATTCGAAAATTAGTCTCGACCTATCTCGACACATTTTAATATTAACTTTCCTGTTGTATCACACGGTCTTCACTCATTCGCCCAAACCATCGAGGCATGCCCTTAATGGATACAGTCATTATTAACAAGTAAGATCAGATGAGAGAATTCAATAAGTGCTCACAAGGTATTTGGAATCTACTATAGCTACTGTTAACTTCTATAAACGTAGTTTGTTAAGTTGTTCCATTAAAAGCTGTTCATGTCAGGATTCATTAAAATCCATGAAGCCTTTTTAAGGTGACTTAATAACACACATCCTTACATCCAAACGTAGAAATTTATCTTTATAACATTTTAATTAAAATCCACTACACGAATGTGCGTGTTATCAGTCTGCTTAATTTTCATCCAGTACATATTAAAATGGTTATCCCGTCATCTGCAGGTTTTTCACTAAATGTGTATGAAAGAAAGATTGGTACTTGTTTAAAGACATAATCTTTGTCTGTCTGTCTTTTCGTCTGCCTGTTTGTTCCAGTTAATCAGATAAAATGTACCGAGTTTAACGTTATATAACGTTACCTTAGAAGTGGTGCTTATTATTAAGCCGTAAACACGCTGCCCTACATAATTCTAGTAGGTTTAAATTACATTAGTGATAAAACAAACTTTAAAAAAATAAAAACAAAAAGGTCAATGTTTGTTTTTATTTTTAATTAAAAACTTTTTGTAATATTGTTTTTTATTATAGAATAAACAGCACATTAAAATTGTAACATAATAATCATGGTTAGCGCCAATAAATAATAAGTTCTCTTACTTTGAATTTTGTAAATTGAATCGGAGGATTTCATTTGTCAGCTGCGCGCGTATATTTTAAGTTAACGCGCCGTTTCTGTGCCGCTCGGGCGCCGCTCACACGTCAGCTACGCGGCGAATTCGAAGGGCGGCCGCGCGATCCGCATGCATCTTGTGAGCCAGGTGTATTTCTTCCGCTTAATTCCAAACCATCAACTAAGATATATTTGTTTGATAATTTACAACTAAGAAACACAGTATGCAGAAACACAGTATGGAAGCGAACGGACGTGCTTTGCACGTGCGCACAGTGCGAGCTTACGTGTGTGAGCTCTTTGAATTTCTAAATTACAGTAAATGCAAGCGAGCACCGCGCGGGCGTGGCTTAAGTAAATGCAATGTAGGTGACTCAATATCCATCTTGTAAACTCTTGAAGCCCAATAATGTTACTTAACCTAAATAATTTAACATTCGTTTACAATCAACTCGCTAAAAAATGATACTGTGATTCGATGGGTACTGAGGATGAATGGACAACCAACAGTTCTTTGTGAAAAAATTTTTTAGAGTCCAATGTTCAGGGACTCTTGATAAGTAGTAAAGAAGAAGGGGACAAAGATAAATGTTTATATATACATATGAACATCCATGGAAATGCTGGAATACAAATGTCCATATTCATAATACAAGTGTTTGCCTCCAATCGGATTTACATCCTGCAACCCCAATTCAAATTTAAAAGAAAGTGTCATAACCAACTAGACTAATCTGGTCATATTCACTCTGACGGTAGCCACTGGCATTTCCGTAGACTTTTCCTTTAGTCACTATCAATTTTCAATACTTTGTTTACAGGAACAAAATTATTTTCATATTTACAACAATTATTTACTAAAAACTATTATAATCATAGAGTCCTACTCCACGTGGCATGGTAACAAGAACGCTGGCTGCATTTCCACGTTGAATGGCTAGACTGTTGAGCGAGAATAGAACCACCCCTCTTGTCACCAGCGGCTACGACCAGTCGCGGATACAATTCCCTTTAGTAACTGTCCATTAATCTACGCTAGTTCAAGTCGTAATTTGATTATTCAAACAATTATAAAGAATGATTCGAAGGTATCCTGCGCTGCTATATCAGTTTTCAACTGGAGAACTAATATTTTTATTATAGAATAAACAGCACATTAAAATTGTAACATAATAATCATGGTTAGCGCCAATAAATAATAAGTTCTCTTACTTTGAATTTTGTAAATTGAATCGGAGGATTTCATTTGTCAGCTGCGCGCGTATATTTTAAGTTAACGCGCCGTTTCTGTGTTGCTCGGGCGCCGCTCACACGTCAGCTACGCGGCGAATTCGAAGGGCGGCCGCGCGATCCGCATGCATCTTGTGAGCCAGGTGTATTTCTTCCGCTTAATTCCAAACCATCAACTAAGATATATTTGTTTGATAATTTACAACTAAGAAACACAGTATGTAGAAACACAGTATGGAAGCGAACGGACGTGCTTTGCACGTGCGCACAGTGCGAGCTTACGTGTGTGAGCTCTTTGAATTTCTAAATTACAGTAAATGCAAGCGAGCACCGCGCGGGCGTGGCTTAAGTAAATGCAATGTAGGTGACTCAATATCCATCTTGTAAACTCTTGAAGCCCAATAATGTTACTTAACCTAAATAATTTAACATTCGTTTACAATCAACTCGCTAAAAAATGATACTGTGATTCGATGGCTACTGAGGATGAATGGACAACCAACAGTTTTTTAGAGTCCAATGTTCAGGGACTCTTAATAAGTAGTAAAGAAGAAGGGGACAAAGATAAATGTTTATATATACATATGAACATCCATGGAAATGCTGGAATACAAATGTCCATATTCATAATACAAGTGTTTGCCTCCAATCGGATTTACATCCTGCAACCCCAATTCAAATTTAAAAGAAAGTGTCACAACCAACTAGACTAATCTGGTCATATTCACTCTGACGGTAGCCACTGGCATTTCCGTAGACTTTTCCTTTAGTCACTATCAATTTTCAATACTTTGTTTACAGGAACAAAATTATTTTCATATTTACAACAATTATTTACTAAAAACTATTATAATCATAGAGTCCTACTCCACGTGGCATGGTAACAAGAACGCTGGCTGCATTTCCACGTTGAATGGCTAGACTGTTGAGCGAGAATAGAACCACCCCTCTTGTCACCAGCGGCTACGACCAGTCGCGGATACAATTCCTTTAGTAACTGTCCATTAATCTACGCTAGTTCAAGTCGTAATTTGATTATTCAAACAATTATAAAGAATGATTCGAAGGTATCCTGCGCTGCTATATCAGTTTTCAACTGGAGAACTAATATTTTTTATTAAAAAATATCTTCACGCTATTCCTAATACATGGGGTAAACAGAGGTCTAGACAATTAAGTCCTTTCGACCCGCCTTCCACGGAAGATATTTTTGTGACAACGTGACAGGAGGTGAGCCCGTCGCAGTCTTAACGTCCAAGCTAACGATATTTATCGTACATAATTTTTTGAAAGAACCCATTGGTAGGAGCCGTGGGTATCGAACTCGGCTATATTGACTCAAATTTCGATCACTCTACCACTCGGCTGTCGTGATTTTCAAACAATTATCAAATGCGACAAAAAGAGTTTCACACGAATTTGATCAATATGCTGCGTCCAATTTAACTTGAATTATTGCGAAAGCTCGTACAAATTTTTAGTTTATGAATTTAAAATTTTAACGTTGACATTTTGTGATAAAACATCGCTTAAAATTCATTCAAAGCGACTTTTTCATACAATTTCAATATTTAAAGTAATTACTATAGGTTCATTTTGTTTTGTATTACTGTCTGTGAAGTAGACATCAGTCCACATTTGAAAATCAGTGATGCAGCACTTGATTTCAAATCACGCAATAGAATGTTTTTTTATTTCTTTTATATGTAATGTAATTTAATAAAAAATACATAAGTTTTCTTTCGAATTTTCGATATATAAAATGTTTGGATGATCCAAATATATAATTTAAACAGACTGGCGTGGGAGACAATAATATGTTGACTTGAAGAATTGTGAATTTAATAGTGCTTCTCAAAGTTTCCGTTGTTAGCGTTGCAAAACCACTAGCATGTACTGTTTTCAGACTTCTATCTTAAAATTATTGAAGCAACTTGGAACAGGAAAGAGCTTCGGAAGGTATTTATTATTTCCTTGTATGTGTCCCTCTTAGAACATAGGACTGAGATTTCTATTTTGTATTTCAGGGTGGTAGTTTAATATAACAAAGGCATGGACACATACAATGTGAGGTCGATGGACACATACGTCCATCGACCTCACATTCACAGAAACCTATTTTAGATAACAGGACAGTATAACTTGATAATATACTCGTATAATTCAATATCCTATTTATTTATTTTTTAAAACTCACGATGGCCGAGTTGTTGGGTGGTCGGAATTTCGAGTCGAGAGACCCGAGTTCGATCCCCAGGTGGCAGTACCAATGAGTTTTTCAAAAAACTTATGTACTAATTTCATCGTTGGCTTGGACATAAAGGCGGCGACGGGCTCACCACCTGTCACGTTGTCCCGAAAATATCTTCGGTGGAAGGTGGGTCAAAGGGACTTAATTGTCTAGACTTGACCTCTGTCTACCCCTGTATTGGGAATTACGTGAAGATATTTATTTATTTATTTATTTTATTTTTGTGTAAAATTAAATCATTAACTAAAACGTGAAGTCACGATAGACTAGGTTGGGTGATCGGATGGGATAGGTTGGGTGATCGGAATTTGAGTCAAGTGACCCGAGTTCGATCTCCAGATGTCAGGCTCGTACCAATGGATATTTTCAAAAAGTTATGCACGATTTATATCGTTGGCTTGGGCATAAAGATACCGACGAGCTCACCACCTGTCACGTTGTCCCAAAAATGTTTTCGATGGAAGGTGAGTCGAAAGGACTTAATTGTCTAGACTACTGTTAACCTCTGTATTGGGAGAAGCGTAAAGATATATTTTATATATATCACGTCGATCGCATGGACACAAACACAGCAATAAGCTCAATATCTGTCAAGTTGTCCTTGAGAGGCTTAGGTATATGTGGATCGTAACGACTTATTTGTCTACATTCTGTCCATTCAAGTATTGGGTTGAAATTTCCATATTATTAAATAGCTTTTTACATATTTTTTGTATACTTTACTTATTATAAACTTACTATAAATGATATTATAAGAGGCTACGTCAAAACTAAGCATGACCGGATTTTAGCTAGAATATTATAATAAATTTAAGCGTATCCTATTATAACGAAGGATTTACGTAGTGATATTAAAATTCGTTCCGTTCATATTTATTCATCAATAACCTCCATTTGGTTAAAATCATCTGAATCCAAAGGGACGATTGAACTATCGTCAATGATAAGAATGAAGTACGAAATGATAAGATCAACATTGCGTGAGATTTAGACAAGGGAGGTGAAAGTTAACAAAACAAAACTTTTAATTAAGCTATACAAAGTTTACGCGACTCTAACTTAAATTGTTAGTTCTTGGAATTTAAAGTATGGAACGGTCTTACCGATGGAAGCGATTAGTATATTAACTTTCTTTTATTATACGTTTATGATAAAATATTTCTGCTTGTTAGAGGACTAGGAACAAAGACTTCAAAAATGCTATTGGCTACCGTCTGGTGCGGGGAATAACATATCTTCGAGTGTAAGGTTTGTTGGTTCGAATCCCTTGCGGGGCAAATACTCAGGTTACAGATGTTTGTATGAATTTTTTACCATGTAAGTATATATTGTATATACGATCACCATTACATCTTTCCTAATATGCTTCGATGAAAAATGGATCGAAAGGACTTAAATATCTAGACCTCTATTACCATTAGGAGAATGTGTTTGTCACACAACTTCAGACACATAATAAATAAAAATAAACTAAAATAAATATCTTCACGCAATTCCCAATACAGGGGTAGACAGAGGTCTAGTCTAGACAATTAAGTCCCTTCGATCCATCTTCCATCAAAGATTTTCGGGACAACGTGATAGGTGGTGAGCCTGTCGCCGTCTTTATGTCCAAGCCAATGATGTAATTCGTACATACGTTTTTGAAAAATCCATTGGTGCGAACCACCCGGGGATTGAACTCGGGTCTCTTGACTCGAAATTCCGACCACCCACTCGACCATCGTGAGTTTTAAAAAATAAATAAATAGGATATTGAATTATACGAGTATATTGCCAAGTTATACTGTCCTGTTATGTAAAATAGGTTTCTGTGAATGTGAGGTCGATGGACGTATGTGTCTAGATCTCTGTCTACTTTAGTTTTGGTAATTGCACAAAAATAAAAAGTATAAACAGTACAAAAAAAA
Organism: Sericinus montela; assembly: GCA_029286605.1. Taxonomy (NCBI): domain Eukaryota; kingdom Metazoa; phylum Arthropoda; class Insecta; order Lepidoptera; family Papilionidae; genus Sericinus; species Sericinus montela. Next base: position 1,541,052 of record JAGSMR010000074.1, on the reverse strand, counting down.
AATTAAAAAATAATAATAATAAATATCATCACGCAATGATCAATAGAGGGGTAGACAGGGGTCTAGTCTAGACAATGAAGTCCCTTCGACCCACCTTCCACCGAAGATATTTTCGGGACAACGTGATAGGTGGTGAGCCTGTCGCCGTCTTTATGTCCAAGCCAATGATGTAATTCGTACATACGTTTTTGAAAAATCCATTGGTGCGAACCACCCGGGGATTGAACTCGGGTCTATTGACTCGAAATTCCAACCACCCAACCACTCGGCTATCGGAAGTACAATAAATGCTTAAAATAAAAAAATAATTAGATTATATAAACAACTGAATTAACTACATTAGGGTAGAATCGTTGAGCTTCCACGTGAATTAACAAACATGAGGAGCTCGTAAAGAAGCGCAATATTAACTTTGAACACAACCTCAGTGTTTAATGCAGCACGTTAAGTTTTACTAGCCATTTTGTAGGAAGCACTTGGTTGTAGTTATGTTTAAGTATTTTTAACAAGGACATCAATAAAAATAATCACATAATTTGTAAGAATCTACAACGAGGGATGACTCAAATTCTTTTACTTTTTTAATATTATAACGCGTCTTCCAATAGTATCTTTTGACCGTATAGCAGCCATTTTGTTCAAGTTTACTTACTTATTTTCCTACAAACCCTGGGTGGGGCAAAGAACCGCTACAGCATTTCTCCATCTGGTCCTGAAATGAGCGATGCACTTCAGTTCGGGCCAAGATAGCCCAATTGTTGTGTCCATCATCATGTCTTGCTTAAGATACCTCTGTAAATTAGGCTGTCATATACCTCTGTTAGTCCAAATCACATGAAATTTTTCATCGATCATGTGCACCATCGACTACCAGCAACATTTGTCAGATAGTCTTAACAACTTGTGGGAGAGCCGTCTTCCACTACATATTGCCAAACGAAGTTAACACACGAGAACCTTGTTTCCCCAGCGTTTATCAGTTCGTCGAGCTATGTGAGCGGCGTTACCACATCAGCGCTCTGATTTTCCCATACGCGGTAATTAAAACGAGGGAGAGGATTGCGGCGTGTTAATTGACACAATGGCGCTGAGCCCACTTTGACCAAATTGTTTCCTGAACGTGGTTGAAACGGACGGATATTCAGTTTAAGCGACTGATATCAAAGTGAAGTAATTACATTGTCGTAATTGAAGGTAATTGGTTTCATTGAACAAGATCCCATCAAACACGTTGGTTATATATGTTAACATGAAGTGTGGATTTACCTTGTTGTAACAGTGTAAGAATATTGCCACTCCCTTTCTTCCCGTGGATGTCGTAAGAGGCGACTGAGGGAAACAGCCTGGAATATCGTTATGGCAACCGATAAATGACGGGATAACCATCTCTAAAAATATCAGACCGAAATAATTAGACCGATGATGGGGCAACAGCGCCTGAGATGCGAGTGGTCTGGTACTGCGATCGCCAATCCGCCTCCCAAGCGTGGCGTTTTTTGGCAAATCCTCCCCATGTCTGTAAATTGTGAATAAACTTTATTTTTTATCTTAACGCTTTTTCCCAAAACTCCGAGCAGACAGATGTTCAGATCATTAAGTCACGTCGACGCACCTTTCACCGATGTCTATTTGGTATATACGTATTATACGTGGAAGTGGAGATGCTATCGCCGTCTTAATGTCTTAGCTAACGTTACAATATAATAACATACATGAATAATGTATAATAAATTACATAATACATAACATACATATATAAATAACGGCCTGGTGCCTCTCCCATAGGGAGTATTTGCCGTAATCGCCACGCTTAGCAAGCAGACTGGTGATCACAGTACCAGACCACCCGCACCTACGATGCTGCTGCCTATCTTCGGTCTGATTATTTTGATCGGATATTTTTAGAGATGGTTATCCCGCCGTCCATCTGTTGCCATAACGATATTCAAGGCTGTTTCCCTTAGTCGCCTCTTACGACACCCACGGGATGAAAGGGAGGGGCAATATTGTTACGTCGCTACCACATGGTAGATAAATATATTAATAACTACATGATAGATAAATATATTAAAACATCCATGACTCGAATAAAAATATTCTTATTCATCACGGAAATGTTTCGCCCATTGTTACTCGAACCGGCAACCCTTAGTTTCGTAAGCAATGGTGACTGGCATTTACCAATTTATTATAAAATCATTAATTTCTGATATGTTAATAGGCTTAAGCACAACTTTGTGCAAAATAATTATTATGGTATTGAAATACGTTTCTTAAATAAAACGATTTTCGGATTTTAAAAAATGCGATTTTTAATTACTTTTTAACAAACTATTTTTACTTCCCGACGTTTCGGATGCTTTACAGCATCCGTAGTCACGGGGAACTGGGGTCTTGAACGTCCCGCTGTCATTGCTACCTTCGGCTACCGTCAAATTTATTTATTAATTTTGGATCCGATTTTCGCAGAAATATGTAACCTGGTCAGAAGAGGATGCAGGTGAAAGAGGACCGTTCTTTGTGGCGAATTCTGGGGTGAGGCCTATGTTCAGCAGTGGACTCTTGATAGGCTGTAAAGAAGAAGAATACATGGGTACGACACTTAACTCCCCGTAATGTACGTCTCCATGGAACTACGCGATACGTATTTTGAAGAACAAGACATAGTAAGACAATCATGTGTACTCAAGTAGACTTTACATCGTTCGGCCGCATCTCGATTTCCATGTTCTCCTTAATATTTATTAATTAAATATGGCACGATAACCGAGTGCTTGGGTGATCGGAATCGGAGTCAAGAGATCCGAGTTCGTAGCCCAAGGCTCGTACCAATAGATTCTTTTTAAACTGATGTTCGATTTATCTCGTTCGGCGTCGAGCGCACCTCCTGTCACGTTGTCCCAAGCATGTCTTTGTTGGAAGATGGTCGTAAGGACTTAATTGTCTAGACTTCTGTCTACCCCTGTATTGGGACTGGCGTGAAGATTTTTTTTATTGTGTATTTATTTAAGCTTACTGACAATGATTACTTCACAGCAATGAACACAATACTTAAGTATTAATATTTTGCAAGCGGAATGTTGCGAAGTAACTTTTCCGCAAAGTAACTCCTCAGTCAATTAACTATATTAATTTTTTTAAAAAGATTTTTAGATAAATGCATCATTAATTAAAGGCAAATACAACATTCATATATTTACGGACTGCGGAAGAACATTTTATTCTTCATATGTATGTTGTTACTGTGTTTATCTATAATTTAAAACATAATATGAAATAAAAGAAGAAGAAATTATAAAACGCAAAAGAAATAATATAATAAAATAATACTTATGAACTATTATACATTAATTTTAATTTATCATTTGTAACTTGTTACATAAAATCAATGTCTTTAGTTTCAATTTTATTTAGTAAAGAGTAAATTCATTTAGAACATGTTAATTTTATTTATTTGTATGGATATTCTACAATGCAGTACAGTAAAGAATCGCATAGCGTACTGTCACTCGTGCACGGATAATACATTTCTCCTTAATTGGATTGATTGGAGTGTTATTAATTAATTGAATTATGTTATACTCGAAAGCATACATGTGATTGCTTTTATCATACTTACAAATAAATAAACACATACACATATATAACAATTTGGGTTCAGAGAAATGTGTGACATTTCGTTGATCGTGTGGTAAGTAACTAAATTGCTTGTTGTGGAATTACAGACACCGAAGGTTCTAAAAACACCCAGAACCAACACAATGAAAAAGTGGATTTTCTACATGACCCGTCCGGGAATCGAATCCGGAACCTCGTACCTCTCATTCATGTATCTCTGGAGGCAGATTAGTTAATCTAGATGGATCACCCTAATCCCGATTTATTATGTTTGCCACGCCTGACAAGTGGATTAAAGTTGGTAATACTGAACATTTCGCACTTTAGACCCTGCTACCAGTACGTTTAATTAAGTCTTACAAATTTAGAAATGGATGTAACTGAATCGGCTATAGGTTCAATGCTCAACACAGTTTATTTTTTTTATAGAAAAGGGAGGCAAACGAGCAGGTGGCTCACGTGATGGTAAGTTATTACCGCCGCCCATGGACACCCGCAATACCAGAGGCATCAAGAAGGGCTTTGAGTAGCGTTGCATCGGTGGACTTTGGAAAGTTTCGACCAGTACAAGTCACCTCGGCAGCCGTCACTTCGAAGAGCTCGGTGGATAGGCAGAAAGGTTGAGTTTTACTCCCTAGACGCTTTGAAGCAAGAGGCTTTGGGTGACCTCACCCCTTCTAAAACAGCTACTTTCCGTTCACACATTACTGTGTGCGTAATGTAACCGGCGGAAAGTAACTGTCTGCTCACGCACACCCCATCCCTTTCATTGGGAAAGGGCAAAGGTCGTGCACCCTCACATGCGTGGCTGGTCAGCCCACACATATGAGTGGCGAAATTCTCTGCTGGACTAGCAAACCAGTATTTCAGCCTACGAACCCACCCCAAACCGCTGGGAGCGCCACCGGGGTCACTCGGTGAGGCTAACAGCGACGAGGGGCGGGGGAGTTGCAAGAGGCACACAGGTCCCCACGCGCATGTAAAATCACCGCGATGTCGGAGACACCGATTAACCCGCGAGACGGAACAGAGTCTCAGGAAACCGAATACCGAACCCTGACCGCTCGCTACCACACGCAACAGCAACAGCAACAGCAACACCACCATAGAAGACTCGCGGTTGTGGACCGCCCACTAATGGAGCGGAACATATTTGACCCGAGTCAATCACGGATTTTACCTCAGCGCGAACGAGCAACGCAACCGCCGCGAGTTCCGCAACCGTTGCCGCGAAGCGCAATTTCGCCGGGCACCGCACCCGCGCTCTCCCAAGAATTGGGAACTGAGTTTCCACTTCGGGGAACTGGTACCAACGCAGCTCGGCGAGCGGCTCGCCAACGCACACCACCGGAAATAGACGAACAGTATCTACAGGAGGACAAGCGAGTATGCGCAGCCCCTGTAAGAATACACTTACAGCCACCACAATCTCCGTCATCGACATCGTCGTCGTCGTCAGAGTACTCTCCCGCGCAAGAAGTACCGCTGCCTAGGGAGAGAACCAGCGTCGGCACATCGACAACATATTTAGACTTGCCCCCGACATTGGAACGGGGGGACATTAAGAACGGAACGACGCAAGGAAAGCGCGCTCTAGTCGCCGCGAGTTGTGCAACTCAACCTGACCGCACACCCGGCGACTATATAAGCATCCGGAAAGAGATGCGCAGAGTCCCAGAAGGAGATAGGGCCATGCCTATCGCCCCGCCTCCCATGCTACCGGTCGCACAGACCTATGACGCGCAGGCAGGGCGTTGTCCAATTCCGGGGCCGTCAAATGCGCCAATGGCGACGACGACCTACGCAAATATGGCAGCAACGCCTCGACGACCGCGCAGCCCACCAATATCACAACAACGTGAAACCAACACCAAAACGGAAAACAAGTCATATCCCCCAATCGTGGTAGAGTGCATGCCCGTCTGGGCGAAACACTTTAAAGTGTTACATAGCCGATTAGGGCATGCGCCGAGTGCACGCCCGTTTGGGAAGGGGGTTAGATTCCGTCCCCAAACCGAGGAAGAATATAGGACGGTGCAAAAATACCTTGTTGAGCGTAGCAAGGTCGATGCTACGCTAGCGTGGTATTGCTATGCGCCGTCGATAGAGCAACCAACAAAGGTGGGTTTGCGCGGACTGCCCGCCGAGACCAATCCGGAGGACATCGAGGAGGCCCTGAAGGAGCTAGGCTTCCCTGTGACCTTCGTGAGGTCCATCCCACCGAAAAGAGGCAGACCCGGATGCCGGCCCGGGGGGGACCGGGGAAGTGCAATAAAGACCCGACATAAGACGTAAAGTGCGTAACAAGCCTACACAACGCCGCTGAAAGGCGGTACCCAGGACCGGGGGAGCAGCAGCCCCCTGAGAAGACGCCCGAGTCATGAGGCAATGCCTCGAAACTCGCAACCCATAAAGGGGGGCCTTTTACACCCCCCCTGATATGGATGACCCGCACGCACCCAGAGGCATAGCAGATGCGTTGCCGGCCTTAAAGTGCCCCCCCCCCCCCCCACACACACACACAATTAGTGCAGGTCTACACACACCCTACCCGGTGTGTGTAGGCCTCCGGTTACCTGCACTCACCAGACGAAACGCAGAATTTTGTTAGACTTCTACTTCACGCCGGTATTCTGTGAGGTCGTGGTACTTCCCCGGTCGAGCCGGCCCATTCATGCAACAACAAAAGCTGATGCGTGGCTCTACCACTGTTCATGACGCCAATCTTAGTTAAATAACGCTAGTGCTGTAACTACTTAATTTACTCGTAGGATCAGAGTAATATATGTGATGATGTCTCTGTATAAGTATTTATATTATTTATATTTATGAGAAGAATGACGTTCGTTAGTGTTGTGACCTCACACGGACATCACACGGGTCACGTCCAAAATAGGCTACGGTGAAAGTTGGGTCGAGAGCTCAGTCTATCCCAGTATTGGGAAATTGCGTTTAAAAAAAATTAAGTTTATCACGCTTTATGTCTACATAAATTAACCAACATGTTTGATTGAATCTCGTTCAATTAAACCAATCACCTTCAATTACGACAATGTAATTGCATCTCGTTGATATCAGTCGCGTAAACTGAATTTCCGACCGTTTCAACCACGTTCGGGAAGCAATTTGGTCAAAGTGAACTCAGCGTCATTAACTTTATTAACACTGCGCAATCCTCTCCCTCGTTTTAATTATCACGCATGGGAAAATCAGCTCGCTAAAGTGGCAACACCACTCTCATAGTTCCACGAACTGACGACCCCTGGGGAAAGAAGGTTTTCGAGTTGCAACCTCGTTTGGGCATATATGGAAAAACAAAAAACATGGCAGGACGGCTTCTCACATATTGGACGGCCTGACAAATATTACTGGGAGTAATTGGATATCAGTTTCTAATGACTGATTAAATTGTAATACGATTTGGCTCAACGTGTCTAAACTTGAACATGACGACGATGAACACAGTCGGGCTATGTGTGCCTAAACTGAAGCGCATTGCTCATGATAGATCGATAAGTACTGTAGCTGCCCTCTGCCCCAACCAGGGAATATAGAAAAACAAGTAAGTAAGCTTGAACAAGATGACCGCTTTGAGCAGACAAGTTCGAAAGTTCCTTCTGGAAAACGCAATAATAAGCATTATGTCGTCAATCAATCGTCACTGACGGTGGAATCTTACAATTATTTTACATTTTATTGATGTTCTAATTAAACAAATACATAAACATAACTACAACCAAGTGCTCCTTCAAAATGGCCAGTAAAACTTTAAAGTTCTGCATTAAACACTGAGGTTGTGTTCAAAGTTTATATTGCGCTTCCTTACGAGCTCATCATGTTTGTTAATTCACGCAGAAGCTCAACGTAGAATCGTTTGTGTAATCTAGTTAATTTAGCTGTTTATATAATCAAATCTCATTACTTTTAGGTTTGTTTGTACTTTTTTATCTTTACGCATTTTCCTAAAACTGAGGTAGACAGAGGTCAAGACAAAAATGTCTATCGACACACCCGGTAGGTGGAGATCCTATCACCTTAGTATTGTTTTACTTATTGAATCACCAACAAAATGTCATGTTAATACCTATGTTATATTTATATTTATACTTACAGTCGCAGAAAATACAATAAGATAATTAAAAGTAAGACAAAGACACTTTTGTTGCTGCAGTGTTTCGATGATTCATTGAGGTAAGAGGAGGCTCACGTGATTGTCCTCGATCTGCCTTTTTTTCTTACCCTTCTTCGATTAACAAAATTGTACACATACGCAGCTCCTTTGGTGTTACTATCGTAAATGCAGGCGTCTTAAGTCATTTGCGTTGACGTGAACTAAACTTCCTATTTGTGTGAATAAACACTAACCTCATTTATTTCACCTTTAACTCATCCTATATACCTCACAAATTTTAAGTCTCCAATTGCACAAAAATACAATAAGAATAATGGAACTAATGTAATGAAGTATTCTCTAACATTATCATTATCATTTACGTGGGTACTATTAACAAAATTTATAACAAAATTAATAACGGCTATTGTCGCTTCAAACATGTGTCGTTAGGGTATAGTTTCAGACATTTTAAAGAACCTCCATAAAGCCGATACAGTATACTATAATAATATATTATGTATTTTCATAAATGTAATACTTAAAATTCATAAAAAGTATTCACATATACGAATAAACTTCTATGACGACCCGATAGCTGAGTTGACAGTTACCCAGCTTTGGAAGATAAGGGTTCGAATCTCGCAAGTGGAAAACATTTTTTCGATAAATGTTTGTTCTCAAATGATGGAGGATTTATAAAATAAATAAAATAAACATCTTCACGCAATACCTAATACAGGGGTAGACAGAGGTCTAGTCTAGACCATTAAGTTCCTTCGACCGACCTTCCACCAAAGATATTTTCGGGACAACGTGACAGGTGGTGAGCCCGTCGCCGTCTTTATGTCCAAGCCAACGATATAATTCTTACATAAGTTTTTGAAACCCATTGGTACGAGCCTGCCACCCGGAGATTGAACTCGGGTCTCTTGACTCGAAATTCCGACCACCCAACCACTCGGCTATCGTACCTATGGAGGATTTGTATACATAATTAGTTAAACGTATGTATATATAATTATATTTTACCGTTAGCTTAATCACTAAAACGGGGACTATATGGTCTAGAACTCTGGTGACGGGAATGCGTTAAGATAAAACCTCTAGTACTAACACTAATTCATGTAAATCATAGAAATGTTTCCCCCTAGCGGGATTCGAGCCCCTAACCCTCAGCTTCGTAGGCACGGCCACTACCAACTAGGGTATTGGGTCTTCGCAGAAAACTATTTTTAATGAAAAATAAACAGTAATTAACACATGTAATTTTGAACATTGCATATAGCAACGTTTTATTTCATTCAGTATCTCATTAGCTTCGGAAAGGTAATCAATTGCTTTCCAATTGCATGATTCCTGTTCAATTAAAACAGTTTTAATTAACATTAAAATATTACCACTGCCGCGTCAAAGCTAATTTGTAGAACGTGTAATAACACAAATGAAACGGTAAACTCGCCATAGTCATATCATTTCACTATTGCAATTTTGTTATATCTTCACTATTTTTCAATTACAACAATTAAGTCCTTTCGCTCCACCTTTCACCGTTGCTTATTTAGGATAACGTGAGAAATGGTGAGCTTTAGGCGATTTCTTAACTTAATGATTTATCCAATATAAATAAAAAGTTAAGACTACTCCTTTCAACTATATTTCTTCGGAGCTTTTTTGAGGCAAAGTGTAAAATCACGGTGTCAAGACGGCCTGCATCATTTATGTAAATTCAGTCAACGTCACGGTATTCCTTATTCGATTTACTCATTCGATACTCAAGGGGAAAAATTAAGGAGGAAGATTCTTATGCCTTATGTATGCATACGTGCAGAGTAATTGTATGATAATGAATTAACAATTATAATTCATAACTCATAGTGATAACCCAATAGCTGAAATGTTGGTGCTACCTTTCGAAGCAACGTGACTGGAATATGAATGTTCATATTCCAGTCACGTTGCTTATATGCATATAATGATGATATACTCTTCACGAAATTCCCAATACAGGGTAGACAGAGGTCTAGTCTAGACAATTATGTCCAAGCCAACAATACAATTCGTACATAAGTTTTTGAAAAACCCATTGGTATGAGCCTGCTACCTGGGGATCGACTCGGGTCTCATGACTCGAAATTCTTACTACCCATCCACTCTGCTATCGTGACTACAATTACATACTCGTAAATACATATGTATTAATAAGGCATTAAGATGGCGATAGGTGGGTAGGATGGTAAGTGGGAGGAAAAAACGCCATAATATCTGCCTAGCCTAGTTGTTGAAATTGAGTAAAAATATTATATTATTTATGTTACCAAATCTAGCGTCAATAAATCAAATCAATCAAGAAATGTGGTAACAAATTAAATGTATGCTAAAAGGTCTTTATTGTTTAGATCTTAGACTCTCTCAATATCTTTCAATACATAATATAAAAAAATAGACACAAAATTATCATAATTTTTATCTAACGTCAATTCTGGTGTTTCACTTATATATAATTATTATGTCTATTTAATTATAACGAAAATGTACAAAACGTAAAACAGACTTTTTACGTTGCTTCAGAAAATTGGTACATTACATGTATTTTTAATGTAATCTCGCAAGTGCTTCGAGACATTAAGCTTAAATTAAAACACCACTAACTGGCTTAAACAGGTAAACATAAACAGGTACATAAACTACCTAATTAAAGTAATGTGAAGTAGATGTAGATACATAAATAAGGACAGTATTACATGCGTTGCTCTGAACGCAAACTTAAAAGTTGAATAACTTCTGCTGAATTATAAATAAAGAAGGCACCAGAAACACCGAGACAACATAGACAAAGTGTATTTTTTCAGTGAGTTGAATAAAGGGCTTCAGAGCTGATGACACCGTAAAAACCAGTGTGTAAGCCACTTAACCACCGGGCTCATCACGCATGTCGTGTTCCGGTTTGAACATTATAGAAAGGTAACGCATGCGCTATGAAGCAAACTTAGCCTTCCCTTACACCCATTACCTTCTTCCTTTGAAGTGGTTTGAAGGTGTTATGGGCTGCTTTATCATTTCAAATCGAGCGAACTAATATTTTTATAAAATTTCTTTTTAGCAAATTCAACCAAGATGCGACACTTGTGTCTGGAGTGGCTTACGACAATAGTCAAATGGTGGACTTGAATTTAAAATGTCGTGGTTTGCAATTCAAATATTATATCGCTTTCTATCTAGCTACGCGTCGAACGATGCCTTTATTGTTATTTAACCGTTTCATATTAAGATAATAATAAGAATCCTTTGTTTAATTATGTTAATTATACTCCGTCCATTAGTTCCTGCTCAAATTACAATCGTCAAAGTTAACGTTCACGTTGCATTAATTATATTGCATTTGGCTCCCGATCATTACCTATTAGACTATATATATCCTCAAACTCCTATCAATACTGGGGTAATAAGAGGTCTAGATATGTCATATTTTTCACAGAAATTTCTTTCACTTATCGACACAGTGCAAGTTTTGGGAGAGAGTAAGAGTTCCTGACGTGACATCAAAGTATACTTTTTTTTACAAAGATTTACATCGCCATCCGGTGCTGCTATTGCTATTGCCGATTCAACAACGAGTGTAGCGGATGAGTTACAGCAGTAAATGTGTTCGTGACCTGGGGAGAACGTCACCTCAGCCAGTGATTTTTTATTTTATATAGCCGTGGAGGAAAATGCTTTACGCACCTACGTTTCCTGACCGGGAAGCCACCGAAACGAACAGTGTCGGACTCGGATCTCAGAAGGAGAAACGTACCGACAAAAAACCATCCACGGGATGCTGTTGGCCTGGAGGCCTTTACAGCTTCATCTGAAGAGACCTGCGAGAACGAAGGCCCGCAGTTATAAAGAAGAAAAGAGACAACGCTGTGACGCACTCGAATCCTGTAACAAATCGAAGACATTCGACATACGGGGAGTGTCAGCCAGTGAGCTATCGATACTCCCTTATATCGTTGGTAACGTAGAAATTGTGATAGCACTATGTAGGATGTCAATGTGTTTACTGTATTATCCGTCACTATCGTATACAATGTGGAAACATAGATCACCAAATCGTCAATCATCGAATCCACTCACTCAATCAATCACTCCACTCATCGACACTCTCACTACCACTGTCGCTAATAATAACGCATACTACCTAATAACGCCTTCTATAAATTGCGCCTAACCAACGACAAATAAAAAAAATTATATAATTCGCAGCTTTTCTTAATCAATGATTCCCATTTAATTTGGAGCATAATATTCAATTAAAGAGAGATGGAGAAATATAGTCTCATTTGAACAATTTAAAACCGAGATATATGCAATGAAAGTGGCTCATTAGATTTTAGTCTGTGCCAACATGACATAATGTTTCTTAGCCAAATGTAATAGTTTTCTGTAGAACTTTGAAATATCATAATATTCTTCATTTTTATTCTTTATTAAGATTTGTATGCAAATCTTAACTAACTTTGTTCCTCGTCTTAAACAAACTCGTATTTACTTGTCGAAACAATTTGAATGCAGATCCGATGATAGTATTAAAACTTGTTTCGCAGTTTCTTAAACCTGAGAAAAGTTTCTTTGCATTGCAGAAAATGCCATTCGAGAATATTCAGAACTATAATTAATTAAGCTAAGCGAAGTTTCCTCCGTGACGCAAACAGCGCATCCAATTTTAATACAAATGTATTTGTATCAAGGAACTGAAAACACAATTATTTTAATTCATTTAATTAAAGAAAAACATTTGTGTAATTTTAGTTTACTAGTAGTAACGTAAACGATTGCTTCGTTTTTTGTCGCGTTTTATTACTATATCTTCACCCATCATCACTAACAGGGCAGCTAAAGGGATTATCAAGAGAACCTCTATATACATTTTAGGCTTCAATTAATTCTTTATTTATTTTTAAAATAGCTGTTCCTTGGGGATCAAACTTGAGTCTCTTGACTCAAACTGCGATCAGCTAACCACTCGATAATCGTGACTGTAAATAACCTATACGTAAACAACGTTTACCTTTGACGAACCGATAGCTGTTTATATCTCTGTCTACCTACTATTGGAAAATAAATAAATAATAAATAAGTTGGGGGTCATTGTAGAAGCGTGCTCGTCGCGACCCCTGCCAGCCCTTTTCAGGGCTGCAATTCTACACAGCTGCGCACCCATGCCAACGAGGGTTAGGGCGTCCCCCCAAGGCGACGCACACCAGTTCGTCCCCGTTGGTGTGAAATGCAGCGCGCAAAGCGGCGATGGGGACCGCCACCCGTCACGCACAGCCCGACACGGCGGAAGGTGGAGGACGGAGTGCAGAGTTGGCACGTGGAATGTTAGAGGAGGCATGAGAGATAAGACGAATGAGTTGATTGAAATAATGAAAGAAAGAGAATTAGATGTCGTGTGTTTGTCGGAGACCAAGCGGAAGGGCAGTGGTACTGAAGTGCTCCCTGGCGGGGCGTTAGCTCTATGGTCCGGAGTCCCGGAGAGCGAGAGCGCCTGCAAGGGAGTGGGGGTGCTGCTGTCGTCTCGGTTGGTCGATGTTATGACTGAATATAAGGTTGTGAACTCGAGACTTCTCTGGGTTCGCTTTAAATTGGGATTGACGAAGTTATTCCTTTTGGCTGTTTATGCGCCGGTGGCTTCGTCGTCCAGAGCTGAGCTGGAGGAGTTTTGGGAGAATGTAAGAGAAGTTCTATACTTGGTTAGAGGAAACGAAAGAATTGTTGTATGTGGTGATTTGAATGGATGGGTTGGTACCGCTCGGCCAGGGTACGAGTCGGTGCTTGGAATGTTTGGCGATAAAAGGGTTAACGATGCTGGCAAGCTCATACTGGCTGTATGCAAGGAAAAGGGTCTTCTTGTGACAAACACTATGTTTAGTCACAAGAAAATCCATATGTATACTAGAACAAGAGAGAATGAGAGAAGTATGATCGATTTATTCCTGGTGGATGACCGACTGCGAAAACAGGTGATGGATACGCGAGTGTTCCGAGGTGCTGACCTGGGAACGGATCACTACCTAGTGATTACTAGATTTAGGGGTCTGTTCGCGGGTTGGCGCCACCGGACGGCGATACCAGAACCACAGTCGGTCGGTAGCATCCGAAGCTGGAAGCTTCAGGAAGCGGACACTAGGAATAAATATCAAGCAAGGGTAGCCGAAAAGCTGGACAGCATTGGTGTTAGGAAAGAATGTGTGGAAGAAATATGGCAGAGCCTTAGAGATGGAATGGTTAGTGCAGCGGAAGACGTGTGTGGAACTGTGAAAAGAGGTAGTAGTAAAAGGGTGATGCATGGTGGAATGACGAAGTGAAAGAAGCTGTAAATAAGAAAAAGAAAGCATGGTTAGACTACTTGGCCTCTAGTAATGATAAGGATATGAGAGAGAAGAGGAAAGAAAGATATAAGCTCCCGAAAGTTCACACGAAAGCATTGATTGAGGAAGTGCGTGAATGGAGTAGAATGGAAGGACGAAAGGTTGTCGCACAACTTCAAGGAGAACTCCAAACTCTTCTGGAAAGAGGTTGGAAGGACCCGGAGTGGTGCGACAGCCTTAAGAATGAATAAAGTGCTTGGAACCAATGATGTCCTCTCAGAAAAATCGGACGTCATGCAGCGATGGAGCGAATTTTATAGAGAGATGTATGCGTGTGATGATCTTTGTGAGGGATCCGGGGGTGACGCCGTGACTGGTACGCCAGACTCGGACCTCGATGACACTGAGGTCATCAGTATGAAAGAGATTGAATGTGCGATTAGAAGTTTGAAATGTGGCAAGGCTGCGGGACTAGACAGAGTTACTGCTGAAGTGGTCAAGTATGGTGGGCCACGCGTCTGGGACAGCTTTCATCTGCTGTGCAATTTGTGCTGGCGAACGGGAGCTGTTCCGGATGATTGGCGATCCGCGGTCATTGTGCGTTTATATAAAGGTAAAGGTTCACATTATGACTGCGGGTGCTATCGGGCGATCAGCTTGACCAGTTTAGCAAGTAAAGTTTACTCGAAGGTTTTGACACGTAGGATGCAAGATAAATCGGAAAGATTTCTATGGGAGGCACAATGCGGATTTAGACCTGGAAGAGGATGCACGGATCAAATGTTTTCTCTCCGCATGATCACGGAGAAGCTTCTGGCTGCTAACCAGAAGATTTTCTGTGCTTTTGTGGATCTTGAGAAAGCATTTGATAAGGTTGTAAGGAAGAAAATGTGGGAACTGTTGCCGGGGTATGGTGTGGATGGTCGATTGCTAAGGGCTGTGCAGTCACTTTACTGTGACTGTAAAGCCTGTGTGCGGGTAGGGCATGACCTGTCACCCATGTTTAGCGTCCAAACGGGCGTAAAACAGGGTTGTGTCATGTCTTCCTGGCTATTCATACTGTATCTCGACAGCTGTTTACAGAAGCTGAAAGATAGCTGTTTGGGTGTGAAATCGGGTGACATAAAAGTAAATTGTCTGCTTTATGCTGATGATGCAGTGCTTATAGCACCATCAGAGGCAGAACTGCAGGCATTAGTCACGTGTATGAAAGAAGAATGTGAAATTAATGGTCTCCGTTTGAATGTTAATAAAACTAAGGTTCTGGTATTTGAAAGGGACGAAGAAAGAACGAAGTGCGAAATTTGGGTAAATCAGGAATGTCTAGAACAGGTGAATGAAATTGTATACTTGGGGAGTGCGTTTAGCCGGGATGGAAGAAGTGATTTAGATGTGGACAGGCGTGTCGCTGCCGGGAACAAAGTCAATGGTGCCCTGACTGCGTTAATCAAAAGGCAAGGCGTTGTGAAAAGTGCACGCCTTGCAATACATAACGCAGTGTTGGTACCGACTTTGTTATATGGCAGCGAAACCTGGGTATGCCAGAAGAAGCATAAAAGCAGGTTGAATGCAGTGGAGATGCGATCTCTTCGTAAAATGTGCGGCCTTACCATGGCCGACCGAAAGCGAAACGAAGAGATTCGCAATATGGCAGGTTTGAAAGATGACCTTGCCTCAAAAATGGATAAGGGCGTGCTTCGATGGTTTGGGCACTTTGAGCGAATGAGTGAAGACCGAATGGTGAAGAAAATATATAGCGCGAAAGTTAATATTAAAAGGTGTCGAGGTAGACCGAGATTAACTTTCGAAGACCATGTGAGCAAATTGCTCGAAGAGAGGAGGGTCAAGAGTACTCGGATACCTAGACGTGCATGTATGAAGAAGATGATGAATCTGAAAGAAGCGAAAGAAGTATGTAGGGATCGTGACACTTGGCGATCTGTTCTCTCTGGCTACCCCGTCAGGGATTGTGCGTGAAGATAAATAAATAAATATAAATAAGTATAAGTCACGATAGCCGAGTGGTAGGGTGATCGGAATTCGAGTCAAGAGACCAGAGTTCAAACCCTAAGGCTCGTACCAATAGGTTGTTTTTTAAAAAAACTTTAAAAAAACGATTAATATCGTTGGCTTGGACATAAAGACGGCTACGGGCTCACAACCTGTCACGTTGTCACAAAAACGTCTTCGATGTAAGGTGGGTCGAAAGTAATTAATTGTCTAGACCTCTGTCTAACCCTGTATAGGGAATAGCGTGGAGAATGCTAGAAGATTAAAAAAAACTTTAAGATTTCTCCATGTATTTCCATTCGCAATACAGAGAAAAAGCTCGGAAAAGCTTACACCGCACAGTTAACGGGCTTTGAGAGTACAAAACTAGAAAAGCCTCTTAAATACTTTAATGGAAGCTAACGTGATGAGGCATCTGTGCCAGAATTCAATTAAGGCGTGTCCGCGTGTGGCCCCGTTCCCGACGTAGGTTATAATTACTTACGCAGAAGAAATACGATTGTGGCTCTCATTGCAAATAACATGGCGTTTGATTGCTTTCAGGATAAGCGTGCTCTTTTCAATCAATTATGATCTTCCACAGCTAACGATGTTTGTATATATTGTAATGTCTACGCTACTGACAATACTATATTAATAGCCATGTAATATTAATCAAATCAAATCAAATATTTTATTCACAGATATAAGAATGTACATTCGTTTATCGATAGTAATTTTCTTAATCTGCCACCGTTTCGTAATGAGGAATCTACCTCCGTTTCTTACGGAGAAGAAACAAACGAAAGAAACTCCGTAGGTATCCTCTTCTTTAGTCAATCTTTTTTTACAATATATTATGCAAATTATTTGATATTTTCTTGAATTAGGAGCGATCACCTCATTCCCAGGGGTTATAGTCATTAACATGTTAATTTATATTATAATAACCCTTCTTATAAAGTATTGCTTTAATAAATGTCTTAAAGCTGTTAATATAATAGACAAAACCAAGGGTTAAGTATTTACATAGTAACACTCGATCGATTAACCGTTTGATTTCAACTGTACATATTTAATTGATTCTCATTCAAAATACAGATACGAAATAAACTTCTGACGGGCACGCAGCAGGAATAAAAATTATTGTAATTGATTAATAAAATTTTATACAAAAAAATCCTTCTCCTATCCTGTAATGTGGTAGTAGTGTAGGTACCTAAAAATATTGATAATAAATATTGATATAAAAATATTGATGTACGTAATTTTAATACCAGGAGAAAAACGAGCTTATACCGCCAGTTACTAGACTCTAAAAAGTAATTCATTCATGGGATGGTTTGTGGCCAGGCTCTTGGCATTTATTGAAGAAAACCTTAACATAAAATATAAAAAAAATTGTTATAGGCACTCTTAGAAAATACAAGAGTTGTTAGAAAACATACTAATAGTATGATTAGTAAGGCAATGTCAAAGGCTACAGATAGATTTGATATTTCGTGCCGTTATAGTATTAATAGAATTAGAATTTTCCGTGTAGTAACGGCGTAAGAATATTACCACTCTATTTCTTCCCGAGGATGTCAAAAAAGGCGACTAAGGGAAACAGTCTTGAATATCATTATGGTAACCGATAGATGGCGGGATAAACATCTCTACAAATATCAGACCAAAATAATCAGACCGAAGATGGGCAGCAGCGTCTGAGGTGCGAGTGGTCTGATACTGCAATCGCCAATCCGTTTGCCAAGCGTAACGATTACCGCAAATACTCCCTATGGAAGAAGCATATGTCTTGCAGTGGACGTTATCACACCGATATGTATGAATGTGTAGGTCTAGTATTAATACCACAGCCACACCAAAATTTAGTAGACGGGTGGTGGGTAACAGCATCTATAGTACAAGTTGTCTGGTACTGCATCATCAATCCGCTTGTCAAGCGTGACGACTTTACCAAACCCTTTCACGGGAGAGGTCTATAAGCCGTTACGTGAATACGCATGAAACATTTTATATTTTCTATAGATTTAAATCAAAATTATTATGCACTCTTTGCTATGAAACTGACAGGCCATTAAATCGCAACGCCCTAGTAATCATACAGGACATACCTTCCAATTAAAATATCTAACGAGTTACCTCTTCATAAATTGGATTTCCTTTCACAAACTCTCACTTGTTAGGCATAAAGGTACAGGAATATTGGAAGGCATATTGGATAAAATAAAATGAATAAATATTTTCAGGCAATCCCCAATACTGGAGTAGACAGAGGTCTAGTCTAGACAATTAAGTCCCTTTGACCCACCTTCCACCGAAGATATTTTCGGGACAACGTGACAGGTGGTGAGCCCGTCGCCGTCTTTATGTCCAAGCCTACGATGTAATTCGTATATAAGTTTTTTAAAAGCCCATTATTACGAGCTTGCCACTTGGGGATCGAACTCGGGTCTCTTGACTCGAAATTTCGATCACCCAACCACTCAGCTATCGTCACTTATAGGGAGATATTGGATGTACGAACAAAATATCGTTAAGTAAAATGCCAGCACGTTATTAGTTAATTATCCTAGATGAAGCAAGTCAGTAGTATTATGTTTTTTGTACTTAAATTTTCTCGACTTAATTGTCTAAGCCACCATATCCGATTGTTTGGGTGAGTGGAATTCGGGTAAGAGACCCGAGTTTGATCCCCAGGTGGCAAGCTCATTTTTTCTAAAATTTATGTACGATTCATATCGCTGGCTTGGACATAAAGACGTCAACAGGCTCAATACCTGTCACTATGTCCCAAAAAATGTTTTCGATTAAATATGGGTCCAAACAACTTAATTGACTAGACGTCGGTATGCCACAGTATTGGGAATGGTGTAAAGATATTTTTATAATATTTTAGATAGACAAAAAGAAAGTGAAGTCCGGTCCAAAAAATAAGATATGTTCAACAAAGAAAAGACAAAGATCTTTTTTTAGACAAAGGTCTAGTCACCTTGCTCCGAAAACTATTTGGGAGGGTGGTGGGATTATCGCTGTAGAAGTAATTCATAGTAAAAATGCGATTAATTCATTAAATGTGAATTTAGTGTTTAAATAATCACTATCATTATAAATACATACTGTTAAATCTACCTTAAATCTATTTCTACAACCTATTCTTAAACAATGACATAGGAATATCTTTAATTTCACTCGAAAAAGTTTTATAGACGATGCATGTGGTAAAACTGTATATTCTTCATAACTTTAGCCTATAGTTAGATAGATACAACCAATTATGTAGTCCATTTCTTAGTACAATGATAATAATTTACATAAATTATTGAGAGTGTTCTTTTAAAAATATGCATACATCCCCTCAACATTTTGCACGTTGTCACTCCACCTCGTGGAGGTACTTTAATTTATATTTTTTATATTTATTATCAAAAAAAATGTATCAAATAAACCTTAAAGTTATACTTATTGCTAATAACAAGTTCATTCTTTAAACATTTTTATAAAATCTTCAGTATTTTACCTAGTTACAAGTAATCGAATCTTGTTTTATAAAACATTAAATAAGAAAAGACCGAGTACATAGTTACATGTATCTATGTGTATAGTGAAACACTACAAAATACAATACAATAACTGTAAAGGAAAATAATATTAAGTCAGTCACTCGATACGAGAAATAAAGCTTGTTTGCAGTAATATTCTATCGAGGATCCAATTACGCGAACGGATAAATAATATAAAAGCAACTGACGAATACCATTCATTAATCTATATACACAGTAATAATATACATATGAATGTGTGTTAACATTATATATATATATATATATATATATATATATATATATATATATATATATATATATATATATATATATATATATATATATATATATATATATATATATACATATATATATATATATATATATATATATATATATATATATATATATATATATATATATATATATATATATATATATATATATATATATATATATATATATATATATATATATATATATATATATACATATATATATATATATATATATATATATATATATATATATATATATATATAGTTTCTTATTGGGGCTTAACAGAGGTACATTTTTGCGAGAAAGGTGTAAAAACGAATGCAGTTATGTTTCAAAATACAGTCCTGATGAACCTTGTGGAACCTGTTTCTCATACCATGTTCAATAACAGGCACTGGGTATTCCAACAAGATTCGGCGCCAGCTCATAGAGCGAAGAGCACACAAGACTGGCTGGCGGCGCGTGAAATCGACTTCATCGGGCACGAAGGGCACGAAGACTGGCCCTCCTGCAGTCCAGATTTGAATCCGTTAGATTACAAGATATGGCAACACTTGGAGGAAAAGGCGTGCTCAAAGCCTCATCCCAATTTGGAGTCGCTCAAGACATCCTTGATTAAGGCAGCCGCCGATATTGACATGGACCTCGTTCGTGGTGCGATAGACGACTGGCCGCACAGATTGAAGGCCTGTATTCAAAATCACGAAGGTCATTTTGAATAAACTTTAGTGTCATAAGAATCTATGTTTTGTTAAGTTCATTTTGGTATAGTATAGTTACATAATGAATAAATTTGTTTTAATTATTTTAGGTTAAACATGTGACAGAATGTATGACCTGACTAGGTATATAAAATAATAAATGTAGATATCTTCAAGCAATTCCCAATACTGACTAGATCTTAGAGACTAGAGACTAAGATCTAGTCTAGACAATAAAGTACCTTCGACCCGCCTTCCACCTAAGATATTTTCGGGACAACGTTACAGGTGGTGAGCCCGCCGCCGTATTTATGTCCAAGTCAACGATATAATTCGTACATAAGTTTTTGAAAACCCATTGGTACGATCCCGCCATCTGGGGATCGAACTCGGGTCTCTCGACTCTAAATTCCGACTACCCAACTACTCGGCTATCGTGACTATATCATATCTATGTTATTATCTTTTATAATTATAGATAATAACAAGTATAGTATTTAGTATTGAGTAATTTATTTAGTTATTTAGTATTTTAATCGTATATGATTTCCTTGCTTAATCCTGACTCTATATCAACTACAATAGATTTCAATAATGGCTCGTGGCGTGACAGCGAGACAGTATCACGTAAGATATTACTTAGGTAGCGATTACTGCATCTGTGGTCAGTTTGTAATATGCTGAATATACGAATACCAGGCACCTATTCTCGTTGTAGACCTCTACGGTTACTTTATAGCTATGCTAACATATTCTATGTTCAGATAACTCGATATCGTGAAAGGAAAATAATTACGCCGTATAAAATAGTTTTACTTAAAAAAGCTTGTTCAAAAAAACAAAGCCTAATAATGTGTTGATAGATAAGGCACAGTATTTGTGGTGTACATTATCATCCGGTAGGACGAGAATCAAGTGAAAGCCAAAACAAATCATAAAATATCTGAACCCAGTTCACGGGGTGACCAACCAGTATGGTATGCCGACTAAAACTATCCCGATAGTAAGATTCTTCGAATGGATTAATTCTAATGAGATTTACAACACATTTGAGACGATTAATAACTGTGACGTTTCGAGCTCAAATGCAGAAGGCGATGCTCCTCGATGCCGCCCGCATCGTCCGCTGTTTTCTCTCCCTGTCGCCCCAACCCTCGGCCTTCTGAACACCCATAAGGTTAGGTTAAAGGTTTTTATTTTTCGTCGTTTTTTTATTTAACTTAGCACATACTTTGTTATCTGTACTTAATTTTTTATTTATATAACAACGAACACATTAATAAAATTCACAACATCACAAACATTGCTCTAATCCCAAAATAAATAGCTAAAGCATTTGTATTATGGAATCTGAAACATCGACGGTATCTCAAACGCCCAGATCTGAGAAAATGTATCAAAAGTGGTTCTCAACATTGACCAGAGCGCAAATCGAACCCGGGACCAGAGTTGACCAGAGTTTGAAAACCGGTGTCTTCTTGCCTTCCACAAAGATTTCCATAGGTGACTGGAAAATACGCACTGGTATACAATACTTTGCTTTTATGTTTTTGAGGTATACTTGACGACAAGACATGGTGTAATTTCCCGAACGCTTCCCAGCCGAGTTGGATTGGCCAATCGACCTCGGAATCGAAGTTAGACTTACGTAGCTTAACAACTTATCCCATATATACGTATTCGTCAACAACTTCGAGCATAGTGTTCTCAACAATAACCGGCCTTGGTCTGACATGGATATTATGATATGACATGTCTTGTCGATGATCATCTTGACACCATCCTGTTGAGAAACACTATTGAGGTTATTGAGCATAGTGCTGAGCTCCTCAAGCGATCATGCTATCAGATCTATATTATCGACAAACCGAGTTATGAATTAGTCATCATTAAACCGGTGTTTCCTACGTTATTGTACATACATACTTACATTTATATTAAAGTCCACGGCAGGACATAGGCCTCTCCCATAGGGAGGATTTGTCATAATCGCAACGCAATAGCAGACCACTCGCACCTCAGACGCTGCAGCCCATCTCCGGTCTGATTATTTTGGCCTGTTACTTTTAGAGATGGTTATCGCGCGATCTATCGCTTACCATAACGATGTTCTTGGCTGTTTCCCTTCGTCGCCTCTTACGACACCCACGGGAAGAAAGGGAATGGCAATATTCTTACGCCGTTACCACACGGATATTATTGGTTCGATTTTTTTTTATAAATGTCCTATAATAAGAGTAATGTATTGAACAATCACGTTTTAGAATCCCAAACTAGAATTCCCTCTGTTTTATAAATTTGATGGTGACAACATATGTACATGTAGATCGTGACATATGGTGGTATAAAAACATCAATTATTCGAGAGAGAAAAATTAATATTATTCGCACAAAAGTTTTCTCCTAGTAGGATTCGTACCCACAACACTTAGCTTCGAAGTTCACATTACTGACAGCCTATCCAATTGCACCTATCCCACCTCCAATGACGGGAGTGAGGGATGTTATTATTCTTAAGCCGATACCACACGGATATACGAGATAAAGTATCAGATTCCACAAAAATATTCAATAAGGCACCTCAAAACATAAATATATGCCTACTACTACATACATTGTTTGAACATTACTAATACTACATACATTGATTGAACATTGATTGTTATAGGCATTTATTTACGAACAGAGATTGAATAATGGAACGATAAGTTTCCTTTTGGGTTGCGTAATAGCAGTCAAAGTAAATTTAGTTTCGGGAAATTTTCCTATTCTAAACCTTATTAAAGCGAACGTAATAAAATTGCGTATCTCGTTTTTCTCTCATTTTTCTTTAAAGTTTCCTTTTTTCATTTAGCTGCAAAAGCTTTAAGGAATATTCGTTTTTTAAGAAATAATTGCGTATCAGTTGTTTATGCTCAAAACTTTCAAAGAAATTTTATTGAATAGCTTTACTGAGAACAATACGTACAAACTCTTTGTCAAGTCACGTCCGATTTAAAAACTTTAGCCATAAAACTCCAGTTTTCCTGAATGTATTTAATTTTTATAATTCAATGAAGCGTATTTTATAACTAAAAATAAGAAAATGGAATGTAATTTTGAAGTTAATATAATAGTTTTCTATTCTATCAAATATTTATTATTCTATAAGTATCAAAATAAAGTAACGATAGCCGAGTGGTTGGGTAGTCGGAATTTCGAGTCAAGAGACCCGAGTTCGATCCTCACGTGGCCGTACCAATGGGTTTTTCTAAAAAACTTATGTACGAATTTTATTGTTGGCTTGGACATAAAGACGGCGACGGGCTCACCACCTGTCACGTTGTCCCGAAAATATCCTCGGTGGAAGGTGGGTCGAAGGGACTTAAATGTCTAGACTAGACCTCTGGCTACCCCTGTATTGGGAATTGCGTGAAGATATTTTTTTTATCAAAATAAAACTGCATTAATTTACTGCATTATTAAATTATACTTTACTTACTTAGGCGTTTTAGAATTTTTTGTATATTTGTCTGTTATGCAATATACCTATATAATTATTATCAATAGTTGAAAAACAGCTCGATCCGTGATTGGATGAAAAGTTGTTCGTGTCGTTACAGCGTGACAGGTGGAGAGCCCATCACGGTATTTAAGTCCAAGCCAACGATATAAAACGTACATCACTTTTGGAAAAAACCGATTGGTAACAGCCTACAAACCGGGCCTACAAACTAAAACACTCGGTCTCTTGACTGGAATTCCGATTACTCAACCACTCGGCTATTTTAACTCCTTTACATATATCAATATTAATATTAACTTATAGAGTACAAATGTTCATGTTTATCACATAAATATTGTCCCGAGCGGGGTTCAAACACGCAACTCTTAACTTTGACAGTCACTACTAACTCAGCTATCAGGTCGTCAAAGCATTAAAACTATTAACAACGTGGGAAATGTATATGTTGGTATCTCGAAACGAATCTAAAGAGTATATGTGTGTATTACAAGTTTTGTGTATGTACAACACACAGAAACTTATAAAAGTTCACTACGACAGATAGAAATTCAGTAGACGAGTGAAACACTACTGTATCTAAGGTGCAAGGTATCTGATACTGCCATCAATCCGCTTTTCAGTCACGATAGCCGAGTTGTTGGGTGGTCGGAATTTCGAGTCAAGAGACCCGAGTTCGATCCTCACGTGGCCGTACCAATGGGTTTTTCTAAAAAACTTATGTGCGAATTTTATCGTTGGCTTGGACATAAAGACGGCGACGGGCTCACCACCTGTCACGTTGTCCCGAAAATATCCTCGGTGGAAGGTGGGTCGAAGGGACTTAAATGTCTAGACTAGACCTCTGGCTACCCCTGTATTGGGAATTGCGTGAAGATATTTTTTTTATCAAAATAAAACTGCATTAATTTACTGCATTATTAAATTATACTTTACTTACTTAGGCGTTTTAGAATTTTTTGTATATTTGTCTGTTATGCAATATACCTATATAATTATTATCAATAGTTGAAATACAGCTCGATCCGTGATTGGATGAAAAGTTGTTCGTGTTGTTACAGCGTGACAGGTGGTAAGCCCATCACGGTCTTTAAGTCCAAGCCAACGATATAAAACGTACATCACTTTTTGAAAAAACCAATTGGTAACAGCCTACAAACCGGGCCTACAAACTAAAACACTCGGTCTCTTGACTGGAATTCCGATTACTCAACCACTCGGCTATTTTAACTCCTTTACATATATCAATATTAATATTAACTTATAGAGTACAAATGTTCATGTTTATCACATAAATATTGTCCCGAGCGGGGTTCAAACACGCAACTCTTAACTTTGACAGTCACTACTAACTCAGCTATCAGGTCGTCAAAGCATTAAAACTATTAACAACGTGGGAAATGTATATGTTGGTATCTCGGAAACGAATCTAAAGAGTATATGTGTGTATTACAAGTTTTGTGTATGTACAACACACAGAAACTTATAAAAGTTCACTACGACAGATAGAAATTCAGTAGACGAGTGAAACACTACTGTATCTAAGGTGCAAGGTATCTGATACTGCCATCAATCCGCTTTTCAGTCACGATAGCCGAGTTGTTGGGTGGTCGGAATTTCGAGTCAAGAGACCCGAGTTCGATCCCCAGGTGGCAGTACCAATGAGTTTTGGACATAAAGATGGCGACAGGCTCACCACCTGTCACGTTGTCCCGAAAATATCTTCGGTGGAAGGTGGGTCGAAGGGACTTAAATGTCTAGACTAGACCTCTGGCTACCCCTGTATTGGGAATTGCGTGAATACACTTTTGCACTGAAGCCTCTTTGAGTCAACATCACGGAGAGGTGGTGAGCCTATCGCCAAAAATATAACGACAGAGAGTAGAATAAAAACTTTGAATATCTTACATTATCTAATTTTTATCTTAGTAGCTATTTCTACTTTCAGAGATTTTCCCTTTCTGTACCACATACTGACATAATGATAGCACTCAATTTCTGATTGGAGTACAAAAAAACTTCAATTCTTTCATTCTGGATTAGGCCTATATTAAGAACCGGTGTTATGTAAATTTTATACGCCTCCTTAAAAAGCTGAAGCGCACGCCGGAAAGCTTTGAAAGAGATAAAAAAATTCTGCTTTGGAATGGCTCATTTCGTCAAGTGATTTGGCTCACCCTCTGTATAAACAGATGGTTACAGTAATAACATCTCAATTTCGGCTGGTTTTATCGCTTTACGAAGATGGTTTTATGGATGCATGTTGAAGTTTCAATTTTCCTCAACAATGACTTATTTTGTATATTAGAACTTGTAATTAGGATGTTCATTGATTTATAAAAAAAGTACATGAGTTCAGTTCACAAGCGGTAATTTAAAACTATAAAATAATCATATACAGATATTTAATAATATCTGTTCTATCATCTACTTTACGAACAACGCAAAGTATAAAATAAGAAAACCTAAGGAATATTGTCGTAGTTATAATTGAAAGATTGCATTGTGTAATGGAAAATAACTCCACGCAATTTCCCATAATGGCACAGGCAGAGGCTAGACAAGTGATTTAGATACACTTTTGCACTGAAGCCTCTTTGAGTCAACATCACGGAGAGGTGGTGAGCCTATCGCCAAAAAAATATAACGACAGAGAGTAGAATAAAAACTTTGAATATCTTACATTATCTAATTTTTATCTTAGTAGCTATTTCTACTTTCAGAGATTTTCCCTTTCTGTACCACATACTGACATAATGATAGCACTCAATTTCTGATTGGAGTACAAAAAAAACTTCAATTCTTTCATTCTGGATTAGGCCTATATTAAGAACCGGTGTTATGTAAATTTTATACGCCTCCTTAAAAAGCTGAAGCGCACGCCGGAAAGCTTTGAAAGAGATAAAAAAATTCTGCTTTGGAATGGCTCATTTCGTCAAGTGATTTGGCTCACCCTCTGTATAAACAGATGGTTACAGTAATAACATCTCAATTTCGGCTGGTTTTATCGCTTTACGAAGATGGTTTTTATGGATGCATGTTGAAGTTTCAATTTTCCTCAACAATGACTTATTTTGTATATTAGAACTTGTAATTAGGATGTTCATTGATTTATAAAAAAAAGTACATGAGTTCAGTTCACAAGCGGTAATTTAAAACTATAAAATAATCATATACAGATATTTAATAATATCTGTTCTATCATCTACTTTACGAACAACGCAAAGTATAAAATAAGAAAACCTAAGGAATATTGTCGTAGTTATAATTGAAAGATTGCATTGTGTAATGGAAAATAAGATTGGTTTCCGTAAATATTAAAACAAAAAAGATTTTATAATGTTAGCCCACATCCCAATTTTCATACTTCTTGATATAACTTCATAGCCCTTCTCTCTGTCAAAATTGATGTTCATGGGTAAAGTAGTCTTAGAAATTTCGTGATTAGTCAGTGTTTGACTGAGTGAACCTGAGCGAGTGACCATGCGGCTATGCCCTAGTGGACTGTAAATTAAACATTTGTCTATTTTTCTATACAACATTTCCTCTATAAATAAATAAATAAATAAATAAATAAATAAATAAATAAATAAATAAATAAATAAATAAATAAATAAATAAATAAATAAATAAATAAATAAATAAATAAATAAATAAATAAATAAATAAATATCTTCACGTAATTACCATTACTGGGGTAAACAGAGGTTTAGTATAGACAATAGGACTTATTGTCAATACTAAACCTCTGCTTTCAAGCGAAGATATTTTCGGGACAACGTGACAGGTGGTGAGCCCGTCGCCGTCTTTATGTACAAGCCAACGATATAAAACGTACATCACTTTTTGAAAAACCAATTGGTAACAGCCTACAAACCGGGCCTACAAACTAAAACACTCGGTCTCTTGACTGGAATTCCGATTACTCAACCACTCGGCTATTTTAACTCCTTTACATATATCAATATTAATATTAACTTATAGAGTACAAATGTTCATGTTTATCACATAAATATTGTCCCGAGCGGGGTTCAAACACGCAACTCTTAACTTTGACAGTCACTACTAACTCAGCTATCAGGTCGTCAAAGCATTAAAACTATTAACAACGTGGGAAATGTATATGTTGGTATCTCGGAAACGAATCTAAAGAGTATATGTGTGTATTACAAGTTTTTGTGTATGTACAACACACAGAAACTTATAAAAGTTCACTACGACAGATAGAAATTCAGTAGACGAGTGAAACACTACTGTATCTAAGGTGCAAGGTATCTGATACTGCCATCAATCCGCTTTTCAGTCACGATAGCCGAGTTGTTGGGTGGTCGGAATTTCGAGTCAAGAGACCCGAGTTCGATCCCCAGGTGGCAGTACCAATGAGTTTTGGACATAAAGATGGCGACAGGCTCACCACCTGTCACGTTGTCCCGAAAATATCTTCGGTGGAAGGTGGGTCAAAGGGACTTAATTGTCTAGACTTGACCTCTGTCTACCCCTGTATTGGGAATTGCGTGAATCCGCTTTTCAAGCTGAGTGACGTTCAACATGGAGGAGAAAGACTCTGCCTTCAAACGATATGTGAGTGCGCGATTGTTAAGTAGAAACGCTCTAGCATCGCATGAGCTATTAAAATACGCTTAGCCACACTTTTTCATAATTTAGTTCCTGTGAGATTTCTTAGAATGGAAAATAACTCCACGCAATTTCCCATAATGGCACAGGCAGAGGCTAGACAAGTGATTTAGATACACTTTTGCACCGAAGCCTCTTTGAGTCAACATCACGGAGAGGTGGTGAGCCTATCGCCAAAAAAATATAACGACAGAGAGTAGAATAAAAACTTTGAATATCTTACATTATCTAATTTTTATCTTAGTAGCTATTTCTACTTTCAGAGATTTTCCCTTTCTGTACCACATACTGACATAATGATAGCACTCAATTTCTGATTGGAGTACAAAAAAACTTCAATTCTTTCATTCTGGATTAGGCCTATATTAAGAACCGGTGTTATGTAAATTTTATACGCCTCCTTAAAAAGCTGAAGCGCACGCCGGAAAGCTTTGAAAGAGATAAAAAAATTCTGCTTTGGAATGGCTCATTTCGTCAAGTGATTTGGCTCACCCTCTGTATAAACAGATGGTTACAGTAATAACATCTCAATTTCGGCTGGTTTTATCGCTTTACGAAGATGGTTTTTATGGATGCATGTTGAAGTTTCAATTTTCCTCAACAATGACTTATTTTGTATATTAGAACTTGTAATTAGGATGTTCATTGATTTATAAAAAAGTACATGAGTTCAGTTCACAAGCGGTAATTTAAAACTATAAAATAATCATATACAGATATTTAATAATATCTGTTCTATCATCTACTTTACGAACAAAGCAAAGTATAAAATAAGAAAACCTAAGGAATATTGTCGTAGTTATAATTGAAAGATTGCATTGTGTAATGGAAAATAAGATTGGTTGCCGTAAATATTAAAACAAAAAAGATTTTATAATGTTAGCCCACATCCCAATTTTCATACTTCTTGATATAACTTCATAGCCCTTCTCTCTGTCAAAATTGATGTTCATGGGTAAAGTAGTCTTAGAAATTTCGTGATTAGTCAGTGTTTGACTGAGTGAACCTGAGCGAGTGACCATGCGGCTATGCCCTAGTGGACTGTAAATTAAACATTTGTCTATTTTTCTATACAACATTTCCCTCTATAAATAAAATAAATAAATAAATATCTTCACGTAATTACCATTACTGGGGTAAACAGAGGTTTAGTATAGACAATAGGACTTATTGTCAATACTAAACCTCTGCTTTCAAGCGAAGATATTTTCGGGACAATGTGATAGGTGGTGAGCCCGTCGCCGTCTTTATGTACAAGCCAACGATATAATTAGTACATAAGTTTTTGAAAAACCCATTGGTACGAGCCTGGAAAAAAGTATATTAAGGGATGTTTATATTACATTATTTCATTATTGTATTCGCCTTAAGAAAACATTAAAATATCTACAGCTTGTTTAATTGGGTACAGATTGATTGTAGTTTCATATTAGTTCAACATCAATATATACGGACGCCCGGCAGCAGACGTGGCACTTGCATTGAACGCGTTCGTAAAACCGTGAACCGTGTCACGTAATGGCGTCTATCACACTAACACAGGACCACTATATTAGTTAGTGAAACCGAAATTAACTGCTACATATAAAACAATGTCATTCGCTTAGAACGGTGCAGGCGTGTCGACGCGAGAGAACTCATTTAAGTGTTCGGATACAAAAACGAAACGACCGTGAAAACGATTCTGCAGTTTTTTCATATTCACGTTTATTGTTATCGCCGGTCGCAGAGCGGCCATTCCGCCGGCTGCCGTTATACTTTTGAATCTTTAGGTTCCAGTTTATGAAAAATTTAATTATACGATTAAGATAACAGAAAAGTTTTTGTTAAGAATTATTAATGGTTTTATATTTCTTCATTTAATGATGACGGGTGAGTCATCATTAAAAATTAAGTTATTGGATCAATGTTTAACATATACTGTATAACAAAAAACAACTCTTCCCTTTTTTACTTATCTGTTTCTGAAGTCATCGTAGTGTCCCTTGAGTAGAAGTTGATATACATTGGGATAAAAATGAAACATTTTAGCTTTTGATTTAATTTTAACTTTCCTCATTTCAGTATTTGTTTATTTCAATATTTGTTTCAGGAAATAAATTTCAATCCATTAATTTGAAAACAATTGAAAATCATTTATAACTCGCTTTTAATGAATTGAACACTTCCGGAGTAAAATCTCCCGATATCATTAAATAATTTCTTCCGGCTGCAAAGTAAAGGACCATTTTACGGTACAGCGGGTATCTGATAGCAATAATTTAATTATTTCTACTCTCACAAACGGTAAACAAGTAAATATTCGGATATTGCTATAAATTACGGACACAGTAAGATCAAATTCTTGTCTTATTATTAGGCTTTGCCGAAAAGTTTCCTAGTTTAAAATAGAAATTACAGATTTTAATGAAATCACCTGTCTCAAGCGGGATATGAATCCGCGACCACAACCGCACAATGCTCATACCATTAAACCATAAGTCGCGATATCCGAGTGGTTGGGTGATCTGAATTCGAGTGAAGAGACCCGAGTTCAATCCCCAGGTGGCACGCTCGTTCCAATGGTTTTTATTTCCAAAAGTCTTATGTACGATTTATATCGTTGGCGTACACATAGAGACCATGACGGGCTGGCCACCTGTCACGTTGTCCCGAAAATATCTTTAGTGGAAAGTGGGTCGAAAGTCTTAACTGTCTAGATCTCTGTCTATCCCTGTATTGGAAATGGCGATAAGATATTTTAAATTTTTTACCTTAAAAGGGGGGTCTCCTACTTGAATCAATTGGAACTTTAAATTTCTTTTGAATCCCTCTAAGAGGCGGTGATGGTGACATCTATCAGATAATAAGAATAATAAATTACTAAATATATAGATAGAGACAACATCACATACATTGCCCCGATCCTGTATGGGAATCGGAAACAACGAAGACACCACAAACATATATATATATATATATATATATATATATATATATATATATATATATATATATATATATATATATATATATATATATATATATATATATATATATATATATATACATACAGCATCGGGGCAATGTATGTGATGTTGTCTCTATCTATATATTAATTATTTATTATTCTTATTATCTGATAGATGTCACCATCACCGCCTCTTGGAGGGATATGTGAAAGCTGAGCATTGCTGCATCGTCATTATAATAGTCTAATAAAAGTCTAATAGCAAGAACACAAAGGATTCTCCAAAAGATACAAAGAACAGTCAAAAAGTGGAATCTACTTCAAGGAATTTTAATTATGAAATTTTTACGGCGACGGGCTCCCCACCTGTCACGTTGTCCCGAAAATATCTTCGGTGGAAAGTGGGTCGAAGGGACTTAATTGTCTAGACTAGACCTCTGTATACCCCTGTATAGGGAATTACGTGAAGATATTTATTTAATTGATTTTTAAAGCAAATTTATGCTGAACTTTTATGTGATTAAATTAAAGAGGATTTTTTTTCTCTTTAATTTAATCACTTCATCCTAAGTTTATCTAGATAAAAAATACGACGTTATTTAGAACGTTGTACTCGGTGTGTGCATTTCGACAAACGAAGAATATATTTATGTTTAAGTTATCGCTTTTTTAAAGATATGAGAACCGTGATATGCTCGAATGCAACTCATAAATTCTTAATGCGCGTCCAAACGACATTCGTGGTACACCGGTTTTGAAAGTGTCGACAAAAAATTCTGTTTGACACAAGGGCTTTAACCACTTACTTTTTGGATTTCAGCAATACATGTGATGTGCGTATCTATTTATATCTAAAGCAATAATTTCACAACAACCCCCATACTGGGGTTGACAGGGTTCTAAACAATTGAATCCATTAATTAGTTCCAATAAGTCCAGACTAAGTTAACCATAATTATTATGGTTATCGGTTTAGTATATAGTTAAACAACTTGATAATTAAAAATTAAATGCTCAAGAACATTTTCGTCTTTGGGGGTTTAAATCGAACGAAAGTTAGTGTAAGAAAATCGACTATTTTATCGTTCGCTTATCGCCGATAATGTAATAATGTAATTCTTATATCTTTTTTATTATATTTCATATGTTTATTATAATATTTTATACACACTCTCAATTTAAACAAAGATTATGTATACAAAGATACATATTTATGTTTACATATCAATGACTCGTGAGTAATTTTCATTTAGATTCCATCATTACTTTCCTATTTCTAATTATAGATTTCATAAAAATCTACAGTAGGACACAACAGGATTTGCAATAATTGCGAAGTTTACTTAGCGGATTTCCGTTCTCAGCATCGAGTTGTGTACTTCGCATCGTAGACTAATACTGCTTGTCACTAGTCACCTGAATGTTGGTCTGGTATATTTCGAGATGTTATCACGCCAACTGTAGGTAATCAATTGGATTTTCAAGGCTTTTATCCCGGACGCCTTTTACACCAACAGAAATAGCCTTGCTCATTGGAATCGAACTCTGGTGCCAACCACTAAACTATCGTACTCCTTGTAATACTATTATCGTGTGGCATTTAGTGTAAATAAAATGTTTTTAATAATTTAAGAATAAGTCTTTAATCTTAAATTATTCAGCCTTTAAAGCATTCGCAGTGACTGTCACGAAACTTTTCGAGCACGTAAAATATTTAAATTTGAATACATTTAAACTTATTTTAGCGCAACGTGACATTAATGCATTTTTCAAGAATGAGAAAAGCGGAACAGGCTTTCATAATTTTTACTTAATAGCGCCGACGACGCCTTAAATATGATGTTAGGAACTTTTCCTTAGAGGCAGCTTTTTGAGAATTCAGTCAAAGCAAATCCCTTTGCAAATTTCTCCCATTCTTCATCTCAATATCATTTCAAATGGGTAAGCTATTTCATCATTTAGGCTACAAAGTCAGATAAAATAATTTAATAATGAATCTTAAATATTTCAGTAGCGAAGCAATGAAGTAAGTATTTGCCAACTTTTATTTTCGTTTTTTATTTCCGTGGCGACTGACGAAATATTTAAATATTTAATTGGGCTACTTTATTGGGTAACTATTCCAAAATGTCATAATCATCAGCCTATCAGAAGTCCACTGTTGGATACAGGCCTCCCCATAGAACATCTATGCCATCTGCATCGATCAACTCCGCGAAAGTACTTTCGAAATATACTTGGCTGTACCGTGTGGTAACGGTGTAAGAATATTACCACTCGCTTCCTTCCCGTAGATGTAGTAAGAGGCGACTAAGGGAAACAGCCTTGAATATCGTAATGGCAAACGATAAATGGCGGGATAACCATCTCTAAAGATATCAGAACAAAATAATCAGAAGATGGACATCAGCTTCTGAATTGCGAGGGCTCTGTTACTGCGATCGCCAGTCCGCTCGCCAAGCGTGGCGATTATGACAAATCCTCCCTGTGGGAGAGGCCTATGTCCTGCAGTGGACTTTAACCAGCCGTTATGTATGTATGTATGTATGTATACTTGGCTGAATTTAACAAACGAGTTACGGTAAGCAGATTTCTTGTACTGCGAATGCCAATCATTGACTAGCGTAATGTATATGAACAATTTTCCTTACAGGTGGCTTATCAGACATCAGTGAAGTTATACAGATCATTAAGTATAAATCGTTACTTACGAGTAGTTACGACGTATTAGTTACTTAGGTCTCGGGTTCGATTCCCAGTCAGCTAAATATATAAATATAGAAAAGACGTTTTCTTCATTTTGTCGGACCTTAGTACCTTCGATGATCTTAGTTTTTAAAACACAAATGCTGTGGCAACTTGCTTTGTTATCAGAGTAATTCACAATATATGATGCTATCCACAATTATTCATATTCATATTTGTTTCTTTTTTATATCTTCTCTTAATTGCCGAGCTTTAAGTCCTTACAACCCATCTTTCTCCGAAGCTTATTTAGAACAGCTTTGTTTATGTTCAAAATAAGTTCATTGTTACAGAGCATGCAATGCAGAAATTTAATAATACAGGCGCATACGACGTCCCATAATATTACACTAAAGTAATAATGGAAATTTTAGTGAAATTTATGTGTTTTTGAAATGTAAAATTTATGTGCATTTTGTACGTACAGTTTTCTCTTTCGATATGAAACCAAGTTGAGAGTTTCAATGATTAAAATTATAAAATAAGTGATAAAATAAATTAAAAGAAATTATAAATTCAAAATTAGAATATTTAGACATTGAAAATTATGTAAACCTTCCTTAGTCATTATTAACTAAGAAATTGTAAAAAAATGTAAAAATTTGAATTTGAATAACGTGACAGGCGGTGAGCCTATCACTGCCTTAGCGTCCAAGCCAACGGTACAATACATATTTATATGTACATATTAGCTTTCATGAATCGAATAGAAGCATTCATCTCCATCACATAAGTGATGTGATCTCTAGCGGGATTCGAACCTGTTACTCATAACTTCGAAGGTAGGGGTACTACCATCTAGGCTATCGGATCTTCTCATGTATGAATATTAACTGACCATTACATACTTATTCTTATATCTATGCGGAAGCGGAAATTTATTCATTGATAAATGTACCTATATAGATAAAATTTAGCTCGGAGATAGGTTCTGAATAGAAAAAGTTAGCCAAGAAATGACGAAAGGTAATAAAGGAGTGGAATCGGATGTATTACTAATCCAAGAAGTATGAAAATTCGTATGGAGTCTACTGATGAAATTATATATTCTACGAAATTACATTAATTGAAGAAAAATGACATATTTTCATTTCAAATTGTATAACCAACTGCCTTTTATAGGTCTCCACTGCCTATTTGGCGTCAAACTTGTTGATTTTTTTTATCTGAAGAACATTCTATAGTCTTGCGGGCGCATTCCAACGCTTTCTGTTACCACTGAAAATCAACGCTGTCGTAGCTACTGCGATAGCAAACGTTGAGTTGGTGTCAGACAGCGACGGGCTCACCACCTCTCACGGTGTCCCAAAAATGTCTTCGATGAAAGTTGGGTCGAAAAGATAGCGCTGTCTAAACCTCCGTCTACCCCTATATTGGGAATGCCGTGAAGATATAATATTCTAAAAATACACATGAGGGTTAGCGTAATATCTCGTACACGGGTTTACTATAATTGATCCGTTCCGTCAATAATTATTTTCTGTATACAAGTAATACTTCCGTACTTTGATGTGGTTATATAATGCTGTGTGGTTTCTCACCTTAGCCCTTTAACAATTTAATAACTATGTAACTGAATATTCATGAGGTGAATCCAAATCAGCCGAATTGCGCTGCGCGCGCTTCGTCTAACAATATTTAAAGTTAATCTAACGATTACTTTTCGACTATTTGCTAGCGCAGTAACACATACGGAAGAAGAATACATGAATACATACATTTACAAGTAATGAATGTGTAAAAATGTCCACGCTTATTTGAGGCTTAGTGTGCAATGAAGTAAGTAAACCAATGAATCTTTGATGAAAGCATCAAAAATATAATTGTTGGTATTCACTTCAAGATTATTGTTACCGTGATTAACTTGCTTTACAGTTATTTTAAATAGTAATTGTAACGGCTGTTATTCGGGTAACACTCGTCCGGGAAACGTACCGAGGACCTAAGAGTCTACCTTCATGATCATTCCTCCAGATGGTCTCAAAATTATAAAAACATATTCGTTGTTAAGTGATGGTGAGTCATGGGTAATAATGATAAATACAGCAAAGTGTTACTGTAACTTACAATACATGGCAAATCACGATAGTCTATTGGTTGGGTAATCGGAATTCAAGTCAATATAGGTACCCAAGTTCGATCCCCGGGTGGTAGGCTCGTACCAGTAGGTTTCTGAAATACTCATGTCTGATTTATAACGTTGGCTTGGACATAAACACTGCTACTGCTCATCACCTGTCACGATGTCCCAAAAATGTCATCGTTTGAAGATAGTTCGAAAGGTTTTAACTATCTAGACCTCTGTCTACGTATCTTGGGAATAGCGTTAAGATATTTTTTTATTGCTCTCCATGAAATTCCTCTTGCTATTATTGGAAGCGGCGAACGAACTAATTTCCATACAAATAGATTGCTATTGGCGCAACAAGAAGTGCAATTAACGCTGTGTACGCCTAAAATGTTGCTGATAAAACTTACCAAACTATCGCTAATTTATGTTTATTTCATGCCTCTATAATATAAACATAACGGCCTGTAATAGTCCACTGTAGGGCAGAAGCAGAATCTCTGCTGCAGGAGGGTTTGGCATAATTTTCGTGCTCGGCGATCGGATTGGCGATAGCACCTCAGTTGCTGCCGTAACCAGTCTGGTACGAAAGAAAAAATTTTATTCATTTTTATTCATTGCCACATCACCAGTGAATAATTTTTTCACACTAGTAAAAAAATAAATAAAAAAGAGAATAAGTTAATAATATAAAGATTAATAAATCGTGGCAACATAAAAACGGCCGACTTTGCTAAGGCCTAAATGCCGCAGCACCATTATTCTGTCGGCGCCATTGACAGGAACTCCTACAATCGGCTGTCAGGTATCCACGACTCACCTATCGAGGCAGCATATGTTATATTTTACAAGGGATATCCTTTGAATTAACTAACTCTGCAGGCGATTTCCCTTTTGTCACACTCCTTACCAATCCTAAGTTAGGACAAGGTGGAACGATTATCACTGTCTTAAAGCCCAAACGGTACAATACTTATATACATTTACAGTATATTTACTACGTAAAAAGTTTTTGACGACCTGGTTTTTTGTGATGTCGCCAGCTCTGAGGTCCTGGGTTTAATTCCTGGTCGGAAATACTTTTTTCTACATTTTCTCTTGACTGGGTGTTTGTGGTTCATTTGTCGTTTCTGATTCCATAATACAAGTGCTTAAGCTACTGTATCTGATATCAGAGCAATGTTGACGTTTGATAAACGGAATTGATGTTAAATGTCGTAAATAGTGAACCATTTTATTTTATTTTATTTCACTAAAGGGTCTTCATGTCCTCAATTTGAGTAAGCAACAGCTTCAATAGAAGAGGTTGGGTAATCGGAATTTAATTTTATTGTTTCAGCTAGTATTCCCAGACAAAAACGAACTGTGTACCGCAATTAGAAGCAGAGAAACAAAGAAAGGAAGCCTTGAAACCTTTAAAAACTGGAGGTAAAATCGTTTGAGTAAATCTTGAGAAGGGTCAAGAAGTGTAAATGTGAAAATTTGTGCAGTAATATTTACAGTCAACGATCATTAAGCATACTGTTGGATAGAGCCACCAAATGAAGTGTGTGTTAGTGCTAGACTTGTAATATGTAATTCTGAAAGCATTTAATATAATGGGAGGGTCAAGAGTACTCGGATAACTCGACGTGCATGTATGAAGAAGATGAGAAATCTTAATGAAGCGAAAGAGGTATGTAAGTATCGTGACACTTGGCGATCTGTTTTCTCTGGCTATCCCGTCTGGTTTTGTGCGTGAAGATAAGTAAGTAAGTAAGAATTTAATATAATAGAATGAATGAATGAATGAATGCAATGGACGAAATACACTTTATTATACAAAAACAAAAGAAAGATATTTACAAGTGTAAAATTTATTGGAGTGTTCCACCAATTTGTAAATACGACTGAGATGCCCATATCTATACCGATAGAAGATATCTTGTTATATCTACTTATTGCGACTATACCACTTATAGCGAAGGTACCAGAAACATATAGATTCGAAAAAATATGAAAAAAAGGTTCTCCGAAATTGACCTGCCCCGGAAATGAACCAGGTAACCAATTTTCATGGGAATACCATGAAAACAAAAGTATGTACGCCATTCTATCACAGAGGTGGTCAGTAACATAATAGGTTGGGGAAAAATATTCTTCGTATTTTTTAAGAAAATTCAAAACACTTTTTAATAATTGAGTTGCAAGGTCAGGACTATACGGCGGATGCATTAACACCTCCCATTTTTTTGCGGTTTTCGTTGCATTTTTAGCTTTTTTGTAGTAAAATTTTAAAAGCTATCGAACTTCTTCATTAGTTTTACTCATCTTAACAGTACGAAAAATAAATAAAAATCACACATCTTCCTTATTTGAATTTGGAATTATCTTCTTTAAAATTTAAACTTTTAAAGATACCAAAACTAGATACAAATTGTATAGCCATAGAGATTTTATTACAAGTTCATTCATACTATAATGCGAAAAGACTTTTTCCCGAACCTATTATGACATCCCTGATGAAAAAACATAATAGTGGGGCGACATCTATGTCTCCACATTTGAAGCTCGCTAGATTGGCGGATTTAGGAAACACATCGATGGCCTACATCGCGCTATCGAAGTTCGCACAATTACAAGCATCTATTCGATTACTGAAAGCTCACACTGCGGAGGAGACGTCCTCCCCAGGTCACGATCACTCGACCTGGCGGGTAGCTACCCTTTTCCTGCACCACATCATCCGCCACAATAGAAATACAGACCATTATAAAAGACTTCGATAGCCGAATGGTTGTGTGATCGGGATTCGAGTCAAGAGTTCGATCCTCCGATGGTAGGCCCGTACCAGTATGTTTTTTATCAACACTTACGTCCGATATTGTTGATGCCGTCCTTTCAATTTGTATAAAAAATTATCTGCGATGAAAGGAGAGACGAAAGGACTTAATTGTCTCTGTCCTCTGTCTACCTCAATAAAAGGAAGAGTGAAAATATTTAATTTAATTAAATACCTAATTACAGGCTGTATTCTAAATCACTGTAAGCTTTGAAGTTATTAGATATAATTACCACGGTTCGAAACGAGGCATATTAGCTTAAGCACTTTATGAGCTTAGTTGTGATAACTTTAGTCATTAGCTTCTTCCATAAAATTGTATTTGGATTTCAATGAATATCCGATAGTGCCTTTATATAAGATATATAATGAAATGTAGTTTATTAATAATTGCACATATACATACGAATGTGTATGTGTAATTTTTAATAAAATAATTTAACAGCTCACTGTTCACAACACAATAATGATATGACAAATAATGACATAACTATTAACTTCCCGATGATGATTATAACTTTAACAGTTACTAAAAGAAATGAATACGATCAAAGCCGCGGGCAAAACTAGTATTATAATAATTCAAGATGCATATTATCTTGCGAAAATATATTGCGCGCAACTAGACAGGAAGATAATTAATGTTCATTGGATCACGCAAGTAATCATACAAAGTAAATTACTCGCACTGTCTAGTTAAGTACAAAAAGACAGAGATTCTCAGTAAATAATATTAACGTTAAGGTGATTGTTTATTTAATCAAAGTAAAACAAATAAAGCCGACGAACAAGGCATTAAATTGTTTTAAAAATAGTTGTTAAATAATCGGGGCATGTTTCATTTAAGACCCGTCAGCCTTTTTTACATGCATATACATACACAAACATATCGGCCTGTTAAAGTCCTCTGCAGGACATAGGCCTCTCCCATAGGGAGGATTTGCCATAATCGCCACGCTTGGCAAGCGCATTGCCGACCGCAGTACCAAACCACTCGCCCTCAGACGCTGCTGCCCATCTTCGGTCTGATAATTTTGGTCCGATATTTTTAGAGATGGTTATCGTTTGCCAAAATGATATTCAAGACCCTTAGACGCCTCTTACGAAACCCAGGGGACGAAAGGGAGTAGCAATATTCTTACGCCGTTACCACACAGAAATAGCCTTTTTTACACGCCGGGAAATACCTAAGATACTCGTATACCCGCCCTTACGGGAACTACCTTAAAATAATAAATAATATAAACT
Organism: Sericinus montela; assembly: GCA_029286605.1. Lineage (NCBI taxonomy): Eukaryota > Metazoa > Arthropoda > Insecta > Lepidoptera > Papilionidae > Sericinus > Sericinus montela. The sequence goes on along the minus strand of JAGSMR010000074.1, from coordinate 1,500,481 downwards.
TAAATATCTTTACGTACAATACAGGGGTAGACGGAGGTCGAGTCTAGACAATTAAGTCCCTTCGACCCACCTTCCACCGAAGATATTTTCGCAAGCCAACGATATTCATACATAAGTTATTGAAAAACCCATTGGTACGAGCCTACCAACTGGGGATCGAACTGGGGTCTATTGACTCGAAATTCCGACCACTCAACCACTCGGCTATCGTGACTTTTTCGTGAACAACCTTGCATTGACAAAAACCCCACGGTGGTTGGGAGGTTGGAATTTCGAGTCAGGGGACTTGAGTGCGATCCCCAGGTGGCAGGCTCGTACCAGTGGATTTTGTCAAAAACTTATGTACGAATTTATTGTTGTCCTGGACACTGAGACGGCGACGGGCTCACCATCTGTCAAGTTGTCCCGAAAATATCTTCGGTGGATGTTGGGTCGAAGGTACTTAAATGTCCAGACAAGACCTCTGTCAAGACCCTGTATTGGGAATTGCGTGCAGATACTTATTTATTTATTATTTTTATACTTAACACTAGGTCATCAGGATAGGTTTAGTTTATGGTCAAACAACTAACTAATTTTTATACGAGGCACATTAAAACTACACAAAATTACTGCAATTAAACAAAAAATAAAGTTTATACTATGCTGCCTTGCTTTAAATTTCCTCTTTTAAAAGCCAGACAGTAATTTAGTTTTAAATTCTCGGCGACTTCAATTATCGTCACGGAAACTAACTTCAGCACTTGAGGCGTTCCTCTTCGCTGTATGTCAGTGGACGAGTGCTTTAGATGAGTACTGTAGTACATCATTTTTTTTAATAAAATAGGTTGTGAATAGTTTTATTTTAATTCATTATCATGTTTAATTCTCAATTCAATTTAAATTCTTCATTTTTTGACATTAATTTCAACACATATTTCACTGGTCAAAATTCACTTTATTTTTAAATCTTTCATCATTTCTTAATGAGGTTCCACTAACGGAGAAGAATTCGGCGAAAGAAACTCCTTTTTGAAATCTTTGTTTTAATCATACTTTTCAGTTTTAATCTTTTGTGAGAAGAATTATGTCAAAGATTATCAAAACATATTAAAGAAAATAAGAGAGAAAGTAAAAAATATTACTTGTAGATCCGAGATGACCAGTCACCACATGCAGCGCCTGTTCAAAAGTATTATGCATGAAGGGTGGCTAAAGTGACAACTATCTCTAGACACCTCCCTCTACAAAATCATAACGGAAAGCCACGCAACTCAATCAAAACCACAACACAAAGATCTAAATATATTATCAAAATTTGCATAACTTTAAAGAGTTCAAATATATTTTAAATATCTATGTGACCGTTAATATATTAACAGTTCGTTAATATATTAACATCGTACAATAAAATGATGAAAAATTAGACAGCTTACGACTTAATTTTTCATCCGATGACCAATGGAATCAATTCCAAAGATACAAAATGATTTATTACTTATATTTAGTAATTTGTTTGTATATTTATGTATCGTCACGCACAGTCTCTGACGGGTAACCAGAGAAGGAAACGTGAAGTGTCAAGATCACATAATAAAAATAATAAAATAATAAAATACATACCTCTTTCGCTTCTTCTAGATTCATCATTTTCTTCATGCATGCACGTCTAGGTATCCGAATACTCTTGACTCTTCCCCATTTCGATATTTTATGCCCCATGCCTCCTCTAGAATTCCTTGTGGCAACTTCGCACTCTGTCCTCCACTTCCCGCCGTGTCGGGCTGTGCGTGACGGGTGGCGGTCGCCATCGCCGCTTTGCGCGCTGCATTTCATACCAACGGTGACGAGATGGTGTGCGTCGCCTAGAGGGCATGGATGCGTAGCTGTGTAGAATTTCAGCCCTGAAAAAGCTGGCAGTGGTCGCGACGAGCACGCTTCTAAATTGACCCCCTATATTACTTATAAATTATTTTGTTATTCTTATTTTATACCAGTTTACTTACTCACTCAATTGCGTGTCAAGTCCACTGCAAGAAATGACACCTCTCTTGTCGAGCGGATTAGCCATCACCTCTCTTGTCGAGCGATCCATATAAAGATAGGGACAACATCACATACATTGTTCCGATCCCAATGTAAGATGCTAAAGCACTTGTGCTATGGGAATCAGAAACAACGAAGGTTCCATAAATACCCAGACCCGAGAAAATGTAGAAAAAGTGGTTTTCTACATAGACCCGACCGGGAAACGAACCCGGGACCTCGAGATGGCGACACCTTGAAAACCAGGTCGTCAAAATATGGAAGATGAAAAAAATCTTCACGCAATTCCCAATATAGGGGTAGACAGAGGTCTAGTTTAGACAATTATATACCTTTTGACCCACCTTCCACCGAAGATATTTTCGGGGCAACGTGACAGGTGGTGAGCCCGTCGCCGTCTTTATGTCCAAGCCAACGATATAATTCGTACATAAGTTTATTTTTAAACCCATTGGTACGAGGCGGCCACCTGGGGATCGAACTCGGGTCTCTTGGCTCCAAATTCCGACCACCCAACCACTCGGCTATCATGATTTTTAAAGTATAAAAAACATAGAAGATATTATAATAAATAGTAATAACTTCTTCTTTTAACTTACTTCGTGACGAACAGTTTAAAACTAGCACAAGCACCGCTGCAACATTTCACTTTCATTTATCTTCCGTCGCGGCGAGGCAGTCATTTTAGTTACGGCGCTGGGATAGTAAAGTGAACATTTCGGTTGATGTGTTAGCAAAGTGAATTGTCCTATTGTTCGCTTTATATCGACGTTACTTTTGCAATATGTTTCAGAAGCTTTTCGCACGTAGCTTTGATAATAATGAAATATATTTGCGCATACTTTCATGGATAATAGAATGTGTGAAATGTGTGATGTATTATTACCACTTCTTTATGGGTCTTACGCAATTTACCATTATTGGGGTAGTTGAAGGGATGAACTTGATCATTGTCAATTTTCATATCAAGCCATTCCCAATACAGGGGTGGATAGAGATTTAGAGAATAAAGTCCTTTAAACCCATATTCCACCAAAGATTTTTGTTTGGGACGACGTGGCAGGTAGTGAGTTTATGTCGAAGCCAACGTAAATAAAACGTACATACGTTTAAAAAAAACCATTGGTTCGACTCTACCAACTGGGGATCAAAGTCAAGTCCTTGACCCGAATTTTGATCGCTCAACCACAAGGCTATTGTGACTTTTTTAAAACAGATTTATAATGTCTAAGTGTAGATGATGGTCCGATCGCCGAGACTGCACTGCTTTCGAAACTAAGGGTGGCGGATTAGAATCCCGCTTGGGCAAAACGTTTTTGTAAAGAATGTAAGTTTGTAATCGATTCATGATTGTTTATAAGTATCAAATCAAATAATTTATTCATCGACATAAGAATATACATTAGTTTATCGATAGTCATTTTTAATCTACCACCGTTTCGTAATGAGATTCCTCTAACGGAGAAGAAACAGGCGAAAGAAACTCCGTAGGTATCCTCTTTTTTGGTCAATATTTTTAACAATTTAATGCATTACACAAATATAATATGATAATTTCTAGAAATAGCTTGGGAGCGATCACCTCATTCCCAGGGGTTACTTACTGTCATTAATATATTCATTTATATTATAATAATTCATATAAAACATTTCTTTAATAAATTTCTTAAACCTGTTAATAGACAGGCTTTGCATATTTACCGGGACTTTGTTGTAGAAGCGTATACAACGCCCTAAAAACGAGCTACTTACTCTATGGAGTCTAGTAACCGGTGTTACAAGCTTGTGTTTGTTCCTACATTATGTACATCAGAAGTCTTGCTAAAAGTATTAATGTTTTTATGCACATACATTAAATTTTCATATAAGTATTGAGAGGCCAGTGTTAAAATATTAATTATCTATAAAGCTACATATATATGTCAGTTTATAGCAACGTATGTTGAACGCTAAGAGGGCGATAGAAAGACTACCTGTCATGTTGTCTCACATAAGTGCCGGTGAAAGATGAGTCGAAAATAAAAAAAAAAAACACATGTCGCAATCTTTTCTAACAGTATTTACTACGTCGTACCTGGTAACATGACCACCAAATCGTCTGCAATAAAAGACGATTAAGGCAATTCCTCTATTTCAGAAAGACGTATGACAGCACAATCAGGGGAACCACCACCGACAAAAGGATCAGCACGTTAAAGTCGCAATAGGCCAACCACATAGCTCGTAGAACTATCAACTATTAAGTAAGAAACGTTCTCGAATGGCAGCCTCATATAAGCAGACGCAGTGTAGAAGGAACCTTTTTTATACATTAAGATATGTCTAACGCATACCCGGCCCCGCTAGAGCAAGGGTGAGTGATGTCGGGCTCGAACCGACTAAAAGGTAACCCCTCCACGGTAGAGTATGAAACTCTCCCTATCTCACCACATTAGTTGCGCCGGAAAAAAGGCACGTCTACCTCCTTGGCCTTTAAACCGACGTGGGTGACGTACCTTATCATACCTACATAAAAACGCTTTGGTACGTGCCTGTCACCTGGAGATTTAATTCGGATCTCTTTATCCGAATTCCGATCACCCAATCACTCGACTAATGTGACTAACAGTAAATGTTAATATTCTAGTAGGGAATCTCCATTAAATATTTTACTGCCCGATATTTTATTACAAATTCCAGTCTCGTTGAGCGATTTATCTCCGACGAGGACAGTTTAAGGGTAATACAAAAGTTTAATAGTTTATGCTTGTAACTTAAAGCGATGGCTCTGCTTATTTCCGCAGTTCGCTAAAAGATTTCTATTAAAACGAAACTTCGGAACGGCGGCATATAACTGGAAATGTTGGACGTTAGTTTGCGCAAGTTAGAAGTAGGTTTTACGTGCGATGGGTTTTCAGATGTTTTAATTAAGTTTTTTATTTTAATTTCCAAATGTGCTAACGATTCTTTGTGATTCCGTTAGTTATTGATTACTATCGGTTAGATATAAATGGAGGCAGATTAAAACGGGAAATTAAGACGGTGGCGAATGGAATTTTTGGAAAAGAAGACCAACACCACATCAAATAATTTATGTATCATAATGAACACATGCATTCGTTGAACGATCATTTTATTTTTCATCTGCCACCATTTTGGACAAGAAACAAGTGAAAGGAACTCCGTGGGTATCCTCTTTTTTTGGACAATCCTTTTTTGAAGACACGAAATTATGGTATATTTTTTCTAAAAATAGCTTGTGATAAGGGTTTATGTTGAAATGTATCCTAGATTCTTTGAATCTACATCTCTCAGAAGTGAAGAGGAATTTATTTTGAGACAGCATAACAAGTGTCGACGACAGCATAACCTGTCACCGTTTTATGTCCAAGTTAGGGTTATAAATCGTTCATATATAGATAAAAAAATTATTATTGACTGATCTTTTAACCACGATTTTGTTTGACAATATATTTGGGACAATATCCATGGTAGCAATATAATAAATACATTCTTTTAAACACTGTTCTTTGTTTAACTCTGTTGTAATTACACTTTCTGGCAATTTATCCCAAACGTAAACCTATGACAAATGAGCATAAACAAAGTGTTACGAGTGAAGCCCGCTTTCCTGAAATACATCGTCGTTAAACTTCCATCAAGCCGCTAACATACGGCTTTATTTTGTTACCCCATCACATAAGTTTCTTAGAATTATATAAATTTTATCTATTCGCAGTTGTTTGCGCGATAGGAGTGACTTAGAAGCAAGCAGTGACAAGCAGCAATGCATTTGTTATTTTCACGATAAAAAACGACAAAAAAGTCGCGAAAGCCGAATGGTTGGGTGGTCGGAATTTCGAGTCAAGAGACCCGAGTTTGATCCCCAGGTGGCAGTACCAATGAGTTTTTAAAAAACTTATGTACGAATTATATCGTTGGCTTGGTCATAAAGACGGCCATGGGCTCACGACGTTGTCCCGATTGTCACCTGTCACGTTGTCCCTTCGGTGAAAGGTGGGCCAAAGGGACTTAATTCTCTAGACTAGACCTCTGTCTACCCTTGTATTGGGAATTGCGTGAAGATATTTATATTTTTTATAATTTTAATTATTTTCACGCCATTTCACGGTAGCTATAAATAGATATAGAATAGCGTAAAATTTTAGATTAAGAAGACCTACATAATAATGATGAAGGTCTAGATAATAATACAATTAAGTCGTTTCGACCCACCTTCCACCGACAAAAATTTTTTTGGACAACGTGACGGGTGGTGAAGTCAAGAGTTTTTTTTTTAAACCATTGGAACTAGCCCAGGGGATCGTACTCGGATATCTTGACTCAAACTCCGAACATTGCTTGATCATGTGATCTGTCAAATAACGTCATAACCATCTCTAAAAATACCAGCACCTAACTCTCTCTCTCTCTCTCTAACATTTTTAATAAAAACATCTAAAAAGAAGACATACTTATCTTCACGCCATTCCCAATACTGGAGTATACAGACGTCTAAACAATTAAGTCCTTGACCCTTCTTTCACCGAAGAAATTTTTAGGACAACGTGACAGGTGGTGAGCCTATCGCCGTTTTAATGTCCGAGCCAACGATATAAATTGTATATAAGTTTTGAAAAACCCCATTGGTCGAGGGAACCAACTCGGGTCGTGACTCGAAAAAAGACATGGACATACTCTAAATCAGGATTTATATAAATATTATGTATTTTATCGTTGGTTTGGATATTTTGTCGTCAATACACTTGGACAACGTGACAACACATGTCACGTAGTCCAAAATAGACCGTGAATAGTAAACGGTGAGTGGAAATCATTTAATCATGTATACCTCTACTTAATAAATGAAAGTAATTCATAGAAGCACATGTAAATAAATTCTATAATTCATCAAAATTATAATAAATGAATTCCACAAGGTAGCACGGGAATTCTCAAAGGTCCACAATTCATCGTCAACGGCACCGGATGCTCGAGCTTATTTCATAACTGAAATTAGATAATTTATGCTGAAAAAAAGAATTGAAAATGGAAATTGAATTTTCATAATAAATTGTTTGAACGCGTAGCGGAAGCAATTTCAACGTTAGACGGTATTGCCTGTTTTTTTATAAAGAGAAGGCAATCAAGCGGGTGGCTCATATGATGCCGGGGGTTCATTAAATGTTCCACAGATTAACAAAACTGGAAGAGATGTTATATTATTTGCAATAAAAAGCTATTCTTGCGAGTTGCTCCTTTCTATTCTTTCTAATATCGCCCATAGATGAACATTAATTAAACATTAATAGGTTTTTATCTTGGAAATCTGCACAAATCCTACAAGATATCATAGCAATATTGTCGATTAATCTTCATGTATTTTCTAGAGGGTAGCCAGAGGTCTAAAAAATTTAGTCCTTTCGGCCCACATTTCGCTGGAGTACATTCTGTGATACGTGGGGATTACGTGACAGGTGGGGAACCTGTCGCCGTCTTTATGTGCAAGCTGACGAAAGAACTTACCACCTGGGGAATCGAATTCGGGTCTTTGATCATTAAACCACTCGGCTATCATCAAACTACCATCTAAGCTATCGTAAATTGTGTTTTTCCTCGTAACCCCTTTGAATGTGGACTGACCTTAAACATTATTTTTTGTAACATACCTGAAATGACATACTGGATAGCTACCCCAGTATACTGGAACTATAACTTTAAAAAACAAATATTGATAATTTTAGTACTATTGTCACCATGTCAGGATATTATGATACGATTCCAAGTAAATTTCCAGAAAATTCCTCAAATTTCTCTGCATTTTTGCCTCAAAATTCTTCTGCATTTCTGAGCATTTCACTTCATGTTGTTTGTGTCTATGAGTTATTATGTTAGGATACTGAGCTTATGATAGATTTCACTGCACTTGCTTTAACGGCTAGGCAATACATACACAGATAGGGAAAACATCGCATATATTGCTCTGATCCCAAAGTAAGTAGCAATTGAATCGGAAACCACGAAGGTATCACAAACATCTTACCTATATGTTGGGACGTCAAATATTTTTACAGTGGCAACTGTGATTCGGCACATCCGCTCTGACGCAACACCGGGTTTATATACACACACATACACACATACGCCACACAAAATCTTTTGTTTGTTATAGTTTAAGTAAAAAATTTGTATACTTCGAATGCTTACACTAGGAGGGTGGGCGTTAATAGCAACGAAACAGTTTTAACTAATTTATTATTATTGTTATGTACAAGGATTTAACAGTCTTTGGTTTGGTCTCAGATACGTCCAAGTAACCTATTCATATAATTTTTACTCAAATATATTCAATGCAGAGACACAACTATTTACAATTTTAAAATAGTATATAGACGAATGTTATCTATTTGGTCTTCGCGTGATGAAGTTTCTAAAATAATTGTGTCCGCGACTGACTGACGCGAAGAAGGCAGGTTCTTTTCTCGTTCACGGTTAAGTCTCGCCATCCAAATCAATTAATCAATAATTTATTTACCATAATGTAGGTAACATTAATACTTAATATTTTAAAAAATATAGCCTTGTACATTATGCCTTATTGTGGCATGCAAAAGTTTAATTTCAATATAAAAAAATTATAATAAATTAAAAAAAAAATTTAAATTTATGTAAACAATTTTAAAATATAATATTTAGTTGAACATGTAAATTATAATAATTGTCAATAATACTAATAATTAAATAACAAATGTTAAGAAATCGTCGATTGAATAATAAAATTTCTCAGAGAGGAGTTTTTTCCGCTTATTTTGAAGTAACCTGCTAGACAAGTCTCCAAGTTTATGGTAATTGGTTCTGTATATTTGGAACCATACAGCATACACTTTTGGACAGTAGCGTTATTTTGGGTTTTGTACGTAGATTTTATGTTTATCTCGTCTATTACGTATGATTATATCTGATACCTTTCGAAATAGTTTAGGGTTATATTTTACAAACATTACACTTTCATATATATGCAGCGTTGGGAACGTCAGCAATTTATATTTTTTAAACTATGGCAAACAAGATTCTTGTGCATTGACCTTAAATATTGTTCGATTGCATCTTTTTTGAGACTTAAATATAATATTTGCGTCCGTTGAATTACCCCAAAAAATAATACCATATCTAATATTAGACATTATGAGACCGTGGTATGTTATAAGTAGTGTCTCGATACTTATCTGGGGAGCTATTTTATACAAAGCAGCACTATTAATTTTTTTAGACAAATTTTCAATGTGGGATTTCCAATTTAATTTACTATCTATAGTAAGTACTAGGAATTTAGTCATGTCAATTTCTTCGATTTTATTTTTGTCATAGGTACCGTCCGTATAATTGGAAGCAGCTGTATTGCGTTGTCGAAAATGAATTATTTTAGTCTTACTTAAGTAAATTTTTAAATTATTGTTTTTTAACCAATTAATAATAAAATTTAAAGTGATTAAAATTTCATTTTTATAATTGTCAGTTCACGTTTAATTATTGTCACCAGCAAACAATGTCATTGGTTGGTTTGTAACACGGGGTAAGACATTTATATACATATTATAAAAAGGAGTGAACCAAGTACACTGCTCTAGGGAACGTCATATTGTACTGACGTTCATTTGATAAATACGTTTCTTCAAGATTGGTTTATAAATTGATACTTGTTACTTCAGTGTATTGATTTCTATTATCTAAATAAGATTTGATAAGCCGTATTTCTCGAATTCCACAACATTCTAGTTAAGCTAATTTACCTAAGTTTTAAGTGAAATGTCAATAATGGACATCGTACGGTTATATTACATATCGTTATTGACATTGATGATTTTTATACCTACCTATATAAAATACAATATCTATACGTTTGTGGCATTGGTACCATGCCACGAGGAGTAGGGCTCTACGATTATAATAGTTTTTAGTTAATAAGTATTGTAAATATTAACATAATTTTTTCTGTAAAAAAGTTATACTTGTATAAATTTTAAATAAAATTCCTTAGTGTATAACTAAAGCGTTTGTGGAAGCAAAACTCGAAAATTACTCGATGGAAAGCTTCAGAGTGAATTTTAAGGGCAGGTCTTCCTTGCTCTTGTCATGTAACTATACGACCTTCTTTTCCCCAGACATATCTTCTGATGCTGAGAAAATCCCATTTCTGAAGTGCTGATACCACGTCTAATCCGCGCGCTAGATATAATGTCATTACGAAGCATTCTCCGCGCAACACGCCCGACTATATGCCTTGGACGCGATGCCACAGCAGTCCCGTCTTCCTGGCTAACCTGTGTTACTTTGCGTACCCCCACATGCGTACAACTGACAATATCCTGAGCTTCGATCGAGATACCTTTTAGCTTCTTTGCTATTAATCCGAACAAATGATACGGGTTTTCAGATTTTTCTTCAAGAATATTTGAAATTTCGATATCATTACTTAAAAGCTTTTGGTCGCGATTATTTATTTCTGTCTTTAATTTGTCGATAGTAGTTTCTATTCAGCTCAGATATGCGGTGTGATCTTTTTTATCAAAGCACTTCTCTTGGATAAAAGGGTGAATGACCTACATTCACCCTTTTATCCAAACTATCATTGGGTTGATTGATAGCTGCCATTGCTCTAGTAAATTCTGTCACCTGACATCGAAAGTCTTTAATTTCGTCACGCATGCCTCGCATTTCTCTTCGAAATTCTCGTATCTCATGAGCTAGATTTAATTATTCCGGTACGGACTGCTGATAGGTTTCAATAGCTGTATTCTTATCAGTTGGAGTTTTATTTTTTGAAGCTCCCGCAGTAGTTGTGTAACAACTTGCAGCACTTTGCTCTTCGAGCAATTTGCTCACATGCTCTTCGATAGTTAGTATCAATCTTACCACCTTTAATTTAAACTTTCGGGCTGTACATTCATATTAAATCGTATGTTTTTTTAAACGGCAGCGAAACATAGGGAAACAATGTAATTAAATTGCATGAAGAGGGCAGGTTCAAGAGTACTCGGATACCTATACGTGGATGATGAAGAAAATGATCAATTTGAAAGAAGCGATGGAGGTATGTAGGGATCGCGGCACTTGCCAATATGTTTTTTCTGGCTTTTGGCCGTTTGGGTTTTTGCGTGAATATAAGTAAGGAAGTACGTTTGATATATGTCGTTGGCTTAGGCATAAACACAGCGGCAGGCTCACTACCTGTCAGATTGTCCCAAAAAGGTGGTTTGAAAGAACTTCTACCCCAGTATTGGGAATTGAGAGAAGATATTTGAGAATTGAGTCATAGCGAAGCTTGGCTTGGTATTACTAGTATATTAAAGAAGGTAATGAACTAACAAGCGCCTGCTTTTATAAAATCAATTTAAAAATACTTGAAGCTGCAAACTTGAGACAGGGATTGTTCGGGTATTTGCAATTTTTCAAGTAAAATGATATTCGAGTACGTCGTAGGAAGCAGCCTGTTGACCCGTATTATTAAATTCTGCTCTCTAGAATACGCGAACGAGATATTTTGAATAAGAAATTGTTCAGTAATGTAAAGCTTTACTGTTATTTAAATTTAATCCAGCTTTATACTGCATAGCATTATACTTTAATCCAGCTTTATTACTCGTAAGAATACGAAAAAAGTCTTGGGCAATGCCGCCATTTATGGTAGCCATTACCATATACTACCACCTCGAAAATATCAGACAGAAATCACGTTTTGTCTGCTATCTATCTGATGGATAGCAGTTGGGTGGTTTGGTGCTGCTATCGCCAGTCTGCTTGTCAGGAGTGGCGATTATGGCAAATCGTCCTGACAGAAGGGTCGCAACTTCTTTTGGAAAATTAGTACCATGCCTTACAATTAGCAACAAATTCATCAATATCTACATATACGCCTTTCGAGCAACAGCTTATATGATCTTCGAAAGTTACTCTTTACCCATGTGCCCTTTCATACATCAGTTAAAATATAACAGCGAACATTTTTATTCACTATTTTATAACAAATAAATACAATCCATCTTTATCTACAATGAAAACGTTATAGTAGAAAATCAGACGTGTTGATCCATAAAGCGCATTCAATTTCACTCGACATGAAAGACTTGAAAAGCTCAAAAATATTTTTGCATTTTAATGGAAAATATTTTACATGTTATCGAAAATATGTTTTCTTTTAATATTTATGGACGACTCGATAGCCGATAGCCAAGAAGTCACAAAGAGGAGATAAGAGATCCGAGTTCTATCCCCAATGATATAATCCCGATGCCAATGGATTTTCTCAAAAACTTGTGTGCGATGTATATCGATGGCTTGGATATAAAACAGCAACGGGCATACAGGGACCACCTGACATATTATGCCAAACAATGTCTTCGGTGGAAGGTGGGCGGTATATATATATATATATATATATATATATATATATATATATATATATATATATATATATATATATATATATATATATATATATATATATATATATATATATATATATATATATATATATAGTGTAAAGTGTCAACAGCTAAGTATATTTAAATAAATTTATTTTAATAATTTTTACTATTTTTAGGTTCTAAAATTATCGTAAAATGGTGATAAAATTTAAATAAATGTGATATTAAAAGGTTTTTATGATTTCAGATGCATTTTTGTCAATCGTGGTAATATTGTATTTCGGAGCTTGTCAACTGTCAAAGTTAATAAGTATATTTCTTAAATATTTGGAAAAACCTGGGAAGTATTTTAATATTCATGTGGTAATCAATAATTATGTCTGTATTTTAAATATTACCTTTACTTTTAGTGCGCTGTACGGCACGCCTACATCTGATCAAAGGTCTACACTCTGTGGTCCGTCCTAACTGATTGGAAGCGACGCAGCAGAACTTAGCAACTTTAAGTTTATTTAAGATGTAATAATTAATTTATGAATATCGCTCCTACCAACTCTCAACCGGAATTCCTACAATGTCGAAATTGTTCGGACGGTAGGCTTTTTAAAGGTAAAAGAGGTTTAAATATACATATTAGACGTTGTCATCTACAGTCAATTTCGGTTTCACAGCCTCCCGTCCCCTCTCATGGCACAATCAGAGATATTAATCAAACCAATTTTCAAAATTTTTCGGACCAAAATTCATTATTACCACCGTAATGTACCAATACTTAGGAGGATTCCTAGAGGTGCGAGGATGCAGCTACCTAAAGCTTTATCAAATACCATTCAAAATTGTTTTACTTTTAACACTGTAACTAGTTGGCAAAAATTATTTTACTTTGCATATTTTCATTTTCATGTTGACAAAACGGGGCGTAAGTCAATTACGTCCCAGCTTAAAAACAATTCTTTTCAAAATTTTGATTCACCGATTGATACATCCATAGCTCCAAGACCACACAATTTTGATTTAAAGAAAGTTGTCGAGTCTAAAGTTATGGATGGTGATTTAAAAAACGCATCGCGTATTTTATTTTCAGATGATATCCTGGCGCCTCATAATGCGGACACCCTTGAAAGCTTACATCAGAAGCATCCTAAGGCCAATTCCTCCTTGCTTCTACCGTCGCCTCCTGATCCTTCTTATCAGCCATTACAAGTTTCAGAAAAAGATACTTTAGAGGCAATTATGTCTTTCTCAAATGCGTCTGCCGGCAGCATTGACGGAATTACGCCTCAACATCTGAAAGATCTTGTAAGCGCGTCCGCCGGTGACGCCGGCCGAATTCTTTTGGGCGACATAACAAAATTAAGTAATTTTATGATTTCTGGCAATGTAAATCCCAATTTTGTTAAAATCATATATAGAGCAAGGTTATGTGCCTTTAAAAAAAAAGATAATGGTATCCGCCCTGTAGCTGTTGGTTCCACTTTTAGACGTTTAACTTCTAAATTAGCATGTAGGTACATAACATCCGATCTAAAGTCAAAATTTCAGCCTATTCAGTTAGGCTTCCGTAGCAGAGGAGGTTGTGAGGCAGCTGTACATTCAGTGCGTACTTTTTTAACGAATTGTCAAACAGATGTTCTCTTGAAAGTTGACCTTAGGAATGCCTTTAACTCCCTCGACAGATCAACCCTGCTGAAGGAGGTTGCGAAACATACCCCGGAAATTTACCATTACGTTTGGCAATGTTATAGTCAAAACTCTAATTTATTTTACGAAAATCATTTAATTGACTCAGCCGTCGGAGTTCAGCAGGGTGATCCACTGGGCTCAGCGTTGTTTAGTTTGGGAATTCAACCGATTATTTCAAAGTTGAAATCCAAACTCAATGTTTGGTACCTAGATGACGGAACCCTAGGAGGAAAGCCAGATTGCGTGCAAAATGACCTTCAAAAATTATTCAAAATTTTAAAAACATTGGCCTTGAATTAAATAATACTAAATGTGAACTTTTCATTCCTGACCGTTTGTCTTCTCATAGACACAGTTTGTTTCAAAATTTTAACAATATATCTCCCGGCATTAAAGTAACTGAGGCGGATTCTCTTTACCTCCTTGGAGCGCCGTTATTTATAGAGAGTATGAAACCTCTTTAGAAAGTAAAATTTGATCAATTTTTAGAACATGTTAAAAAACTGTATGTTCTTAATTCTCATATAGCGCTTACTATTTTAAAATATTGCGTTCTTGTTCCTAAATTTACTTATTTACTCCGCTCGAGTCCAGCATGGAAATGTTCTGATTTTTTAAAACAAATTGACCTTAATCTCAAAATAGCTTTGGAAAAAATTCTAAATTTATCTTTAGTCTCATCTAGCTGGACTCAAGCTACTTTACCTGTTAGATTTGGAGGTATCGGTATAAGAGATGTTTCAAATATTGCGCTGCCGGCTTTCCTTGCCTCCGTACACAGTGTTCATGATTTGTCACGTAAATTTCTTAAGAATGATTTGGACTTGACCTTTGCTACCGAGGCAAGAGAAACATGGTTACGTCTCTGTCCCGGCGAGGATATTCCACTGGAACCTAAGTCACAAAACGGTGGGATATCCCGTTGGTTCAGAATGTGCAGAAATGCTTTCTGAAAAATTTTCACTGTGACAGAAACCGCGCCTGCTTTCTAGGTGTTTCGACAAAAGAATCCAGTTACTGGCTGCATGCTTTACCATCAAGTAACCTTGGTACATTACTAGATAACGAAAGTTTACGAATAGCTGTAGGAATACGATTGGGAGCATCGATTTGTCAACCACATCGATGTCCTTGTAGCAGCGACGTCGACGAGTTAGGCCTCCACGGACTTTCATGCCAAAAAAGTGCCGGCAGACTATCTCGTCTCGGTTCCTGGAATGAAATCATCCGAAGGGCTCTTGTTTCCATAAATATTCCATCGGTTTTAGAGCCTTGTGGAATATTTAGGGAGGATGGTAAGAGACCCGACGGCTTGACTTTAGTCCCTTGGGAGAGAGGCAAAGCTCTTGTGTGGGCCGCAACTTGCGTCGATACATTAGCGGCCTCTCATATCAAGGGTACTTCGATAAGGGCCGGGGCGGCATCAGAGGCGGCTGAATCGGGTAAATGGCGTAAATATGAGTATTTGAAAGGAGACTATATATTTGTTCCATTTGCCGTAGAGACAATCGGTCCGTGGGGTCCCCGCGCGATGCAGTTTCTAAAGGAATTGTATCGACTTATCGTTGCCGCTGGTGACAAGAGGGCTTGTTCTTTTCTCGCTCAACGGTTAAGTCTGGCCATTCAACGTGGAAATGCAGCCAGCGTTCTTGGTAGCATGCCACGAGGAGTAGGACTCCATGATTATAATAGTTTTTAGTTAATAAGTATTGTATTTAGTAATATATATATATATATATATATATATATATATATATATATATATATATATATATATATATATATATATATATATATATATATATATATATATATATATATATATATATATATATATATATATATATATATATGTATATATATATATATATATATATATATATATATATATATATATATATATATATATATATATATATATATATATATATATATATATATATATATATATATCTAACATATTTTCGATAACATGTAAAATATTTTCCATCAAAATGCAAAAAACATTTTTGAGCTGTTCAAGTCCTTCATGTCGAGTGAAATTGAATGCGCTTTATGGATCAACACGTCTGATTTTCTACTGTTAACGTTTTCATTGTAGATAAAGATGGATTGTATTTATTTGTTATAAAATAGTAAAAAACAATGTTCGCTGTTATATTTTAACTGATGTATAAAAGGGCACATGGGTAAAGACTAACTTTCGAAGATCATATAAGCTGTTGCTCGAAGTTAGTAGTAAAAAGTGAAAGAAGCAGTAAATAAGAAGAAGAAAGAATGGTTAGACTACTTGGCCTCTAGTAATTATAAGGATATGAGAGAGAAGAGGAAAGAAAGATATAAGCTTCAGAAAGTTAGAAGCGGACGAAAGGTTGTCGCACAATTTCAAGGAGAACTCCAAACTCTTCTCGAATGAGGTTGGAAGGACCCGGAGTAGTGCAACAGCCTTAAGAATGAACAATTTGCTTTCGAGAACCAATGACGTCCTCTTAGACAAATCGGACGTCATGCAGCGATGGAGCAAATTTTATAGAGAGATGTATACGTGTGATGATCATAGTGAAGGATCCGGGGGTGACGCTGTGACTGGCGTGCGATTCGAAGTTTGAAATGTGGTAAGGCTGCGGGACTAGACACAGTTACCGCTGAAATGGTTAAGTTTGGTGGGCCTCGCGTCTGGGACAGCTTTCATCTGCTGTGCAATTTGTCCTGGCGAACGGGGGCTGGCCCGGATGATTGGCGATCCGCAGTCATTGTACCTTCATATATAATTCATAGGTAAAGGTTCACATTATGACTGCGAGTGCTATCAGGCGATCAGCTTGACTAGTTTAGCAAGTAAAGTTTACTCGAAGGTTTTAACACGCAAGAGAAATCGGAAAGATTTCTATGGGAGGCACAATGCGGATTTAGACCTGGAAGAGGATGCTCGGATCAAATTTTTTCTCTCCGCATGATCACGGAGAAGCTTCTTGCTGCTAACCAGAAGATTTTCTGTGCTTTTGTGGACCTTGAGAAAGCATTTGATATGGTTGTAAGGAAGAAAATGTGGGAACTGTTGCCGGGGTATGGTGTGGATGGCCCACTGCTAAGGGCTGTGCAATCGCTCTATTGTGACTGCAAAGCCTATGTGCGGGTAGGGTAACTAACTTTCGAAGCCCATGTGAGTAAATTGCTCGAAAAGGGGAGGGTCAAGAGTACTCGTATACCTCTACGTGCATGAATGAAGAAGATGATGAATCTGAAAGAAGCGAAAGAGGTATGTAGGGATCGTGACACTTGGCGTTCTATTCTGTCTGGCTACCCCGTCAGAGATTATGCGTGAAGATAAGTAAGTGAGTATAGTAAGTACATCAGGTGATTTTTGATATTCAGGTGATATATACTTCTTTATATTACGAGGGTTATATAAATAGAACCGTCTATAATACTTTGCGACAACTCGTCTAATCAAAGGAAATGTTTTGAAAGGAATAGCCTTTGGATACAAAGACTTTGTGGTCTATAAGGGAGACTAAATTGCTCAAAGAAATCGGGGCAATAAAGCCAATAGAAATTGTGAGGGCACACAATACGTGCATACGTGAAGAATGTAATAAGTAATCAATAAGGCTCTGTACCAAAGAACTTTGTTGTGGTTTTATTGAAAATGAAATATAAAATTAAATGATGAGCCTAATTTTATTGTCCGGTAATATAACGGTTGGATGATAGAAATTTGAACCCAGAGACCCGCGTTAGATCTCCAGGTGGTAAAGTGGCACCAGATGTTTTTTTTCAGAAGTTTGTGTACGATGTGTATCGTTGGCTTGTATAAAGACTGTCTCACCACCAGGTGGTTGGTGGGATAGGTTGCTCAAAAAAACTTCTTCGGTGAAAGGCTTACTTCCACAGCTTATTTACTTCGGGTATTAAAAACATAGCTTAATGTACATTATTATCTTTATATGAGATGGTGGAATACAGGCAAGAGGTGTATTTGATGGAAAGTGACTACCTACATTTATGTATGCATCAACAGAGGTTTAAGGTGTGTTGCCTACTTTGAAAAGAAACTTGGTATGACGAAAAATAAAGAGTGAAAGTAGGAGGAGAAATCAGTGTGCTTCGCTATGTATATATCTTTAAAAATATTCCTAATACTGGGATAGAAACAGTTCTACGCAATTCAGTCCCTTGACCCCACCTTTTACTAAAGTCAATTTGAGACAAAGTGACGGGTGGTGAGCCAATCACCATCTTTGTGCCCAAGCCAAAGGGTATGATATAGTTACACAGATAAATAATCATTTATATATATATATATATATATATATATATATATATATATATATATATATATATATATATATATATATATATATATATATATATATATGTATATATATATATATATATATATATATATATATATATATATATATATATATATATATATATATATATATATATATATATATATATATATATATATATATATATATATATATATATATATATATATATATATATATATATATATATATATATATATATATATATATATATATATATATATATATATATATATATATATATATATATATATATTCATCCATGATTCGGGAATAAATATTGTGTACGTGACAGCATAATTTGCCCCTAGCAGGGTTCGAACCCGCAACTCTAAGCTACCAGTCACTACCAACTAGGATATCGGATCGTCAGTGTCAGTCAGTTTTATATAAATTGAATCGGAATACAGATACATGTGTCTGTATTCTGTTTCAACAGCTTAAGCTACTTATTTTAAGATCAGGTTAATGTATGTCACGTATGTGTTACGAGACAGCATCACATACATTGCCCTAATCCTAAAATAAGTAGCTTTAAGCTCTTGTGTTACGGAATCAGAAACAACAACGTTACCACAAACACCCAAACCGAAGAAAATGGATAAAAGGTATTTTCTATACTGACCTGACCTGGAATTAAAACCAGGATCTCAGAGCTGGCGACACTTTAAAAACTGGTGCATATTACGCGACCACGGAGACGGTGACGGTAGATAAATATGCAGTAATAAAATAGATTGCAGGAAAACAATACGTTATAATTTATTGTTATAACAAAAAATACTAATAATGTTACTCTAAAATATGAACAGAAATTTATTTTGAAACAAAATTAAACGCTGCAAAGCGTTGTCGGTATGATTTATTAACCTATATTCATTTACATAAATTTATATATTTGTATTTTGGAAACAATATTCATGCAATTTTCAGTACACTGTTGCGTCTATTTAGACACTGAAGTTGTTTTGATCAACTTTTCACCGAACCTTTTTTGGGATAACGTGGCGAAGCTTATTTGAGACACTTATATGGTGATAGGCTCGCCACTTCCCGAATAAGGTCCGCAGAAATGGGGATCGAATTTACTATAAATACTATAACTTTATACCGGTGTTACCTTTTACTATATAGCCAAAAATACTTTGTCTCGAACGACTAATGAGAACGTAGGCCTGACCCCACGACCTAGCCGTGATCTACCTTGTAATTTCTGAAATTAATCTTTAATCTTTGAATTATCTTTTATTTTTTTGTTACTAACTATCTCAATCAAAATACTAATTTTAGACTCACTAACTATCTTAATCCTCCATTATTCTATTTACTACTGCGATAATACGATAAAGATTATTCTGTTTTTATGTAAGTTGAAAATTTCCTTTTACAGTAAAAGAGTTGTCGTTTAATTTACAAAGTGGCTTTGAAAAGTTTCCGGTATCCTGCGCTATCTGCTCTCTAAATCTGTTGGCATGCCTTTTAGGGGACTTCAAAAGCTAATAGAGGTTACAAATGCACAAACTTTACATAGATTCAAAGCTGTTGTACGAGTAATAAGCTTTGGGTATTAAATAAATAAATATGTCCTTATTTATTCACGTACAAATACGTTTCTTTGCTTCCAAAGTAAATTGAATTGCGCTTATTTACTAAAAAGCCAGATACATATACAAAGTTGGCATGTTTGTATGTAATAAATATCTTCATAAATGTAAAGTTATGGATACTGAGTGGGATAGAGTACAGAGTAGAGATATTTTATGGTGTATTTCACTAACGCTTCTAAGTGGTGTACGAATGAGCAATTTAAAACATCTACTGTTGCTGGTAGGAAAATTTAAAGTCTCATGTCTCGGAGAGCGTAAGCAGAGTAAGCGCGGGGGTCCAGGGTTAGATGCTAACCGTGTAAGGTGGTTTTTAAAATTTCACTTTGATTTGATAAGAGTATAATAATTCTATACTATATTTCTTTTATTTTATACTATATTCATAATTCTATACTACTATAGTTACTGTTTGTTGTGTATATATATATATATATATATATATATATATATATATATATATATATATATATATATATATATATATATATATATATATATATATATACATATATATATATATATGTATATATATATATATGTATATATATATATATGTATATATATATATATATATATATATATATATATATATATATGTATATATATATATATGTATATATATATATATGTATATATATATATATATATATATATATATATATATATATATATATATATATATATATATATATACACACATTACACTATTTAGATTCTTACGTGGGCAATTGGAATCCCTTTGATACAAATTCCTTTACGCGGAAGTTTTAAATAAAATCTCGACTCTGTCTTACCCGCAGAACGTTTAATAATAAACCAACAAGACTCTAGTGGCCCTTGGCGTTTCCTTTGAATTAGATATCATGTAGTCCTCGTGTACGTCTCTTGCCTTGTAGTTAGGTACCTTAGAGCTCTTTGTTAGACGCCACTCACCTATTTACGAATCTAGTCTTACTCGCATCTAATCTTGGAAATTCCTTCATTTAGTGATGCCACGTGTTTTGAAATCTTAGAATAATTTCCGACTTTGTCTTCTACTTACTTACTTATTTACCCTTAATAGGAACTAACGCCCGAGCGTCTCAGGTTTAGGCAGAATTTGTTCCCACCTCGCTTCTCATTTAAATCTATAAACTTCATTTCTAAAACTTCATACATGCTTTTTACCACAAAAAAATTAAAAAATTCCTAGTTTCAACCCTTTCACAATAAATAATCAAGAAATTAAGCAATCAGAAACAGAAACATATCTCGGTCTATTTTTGGATTCCAAGCTATCATAGCAAGCTCATCTAGATTATTTACAGTCAAATATTACATCATTGACCGGAGCCTTGCGAATATCGTCACAGTGCATCCCTCCAAAAGTTCGCACTCTTATTTATAACTCACTAGCCAAGCTCTCACTAGAATATCTAATAGTGATATGGGGATGTAATTTTATTACTTGTTTGAAAGATCTCCAAAGAGCGCAAAATAAATTAATAAAAACTTTGTTCCAGCTTGACTACCATTTCCCTACTAAAGAACTATATAAGAAAACCGATACATTATCTCTTAGTCAATTATACAAATACAAAATATGCATTCTAGTTAGAAAAATACTATCAGAAACCATACACTCACAAATTACATTGAAAACTAAATCACACTCACACTACACACGAAACAAACATAAATTACAATTACCAAAAGTGAGAACCAATAAGTATGGCTTAAAAACTATACAGTTTGAAGGAGCACTACTGTATAACAGCCTCCCAAATGAAATACTTCATGAAAAATCCTTTTTGATTTTTAAGGCTAAGCTTAGAAAGCACTGTCAAAATTTGTAATACATATTAACATTAAGTTTTTCATTGTATAGAGTCACCACATACAGTACGCATTATAACATACTATGTCAATATTTAAGTTTTCCTGTAGAAGTGAACAATGTTCTTGATAGGAAATAAATTCTCTCTAAACCTAAAAGAGACAAGAGTTGTCGAGCAGACGCATTCTACGTTATCGTCAAAGTCATAGAAGTCACTAATGCTTCATTGAGTTCAACTTGATGTGACAGGTTTTCATAGAAAATCCCGTCTCTTTTGAATCTGAATCCGCCAATTTTATATACAACATAATTAGCAAGAAAATAGTGTTAATGCACTATGCATTCCAACAAAACAATAAATCCAAGTGCTCTGGAGGTTGTTAATAGAGTCGGGGTACGTGACCACATACGGAAACCTCTTTATTGCATTCCATTCCCAGAGTCCGATTAAATTGCATTTCACTAAGACATATTCGGTGTCGGCTGCATAATGGTTGCGAAAATATTTCACGAACTCGGAAAAGTAGAACTTGTACGTAGTTAATGTATCTTTAGGAGTAAAATTTATTATTAAAAAGTAATTAATAGGTACATAGAAGAGATAAATACATATAGAAACAACATCATATTGCTCTGATCATTGGAGTTAGAGCAATATGATGTTGGTTTTGTATAAGTAATACTAATCTAGTAAGTAACTTAAACACTTAAACGTGTTATGGAATCAGAAACAGCGATGTTACCACAAATACCCAGATCCGATACTAAGTACATAAAGGTTTTTTTTTTTTTTATATCGACCAGTCCTACAAGATACCTCAGAGCAGGTGTCAACATGAAAACAAGTGTATACTCTACCGCGAAGGTAATCATATCATGACCAGTTTGTATGTTAGAAGCTTAGTCACGCTACAAATATACGTACAGACGTAATTAACACCCCAGAAATATGAACAAATATATAAAAACGAACGCCACGCCATTCCCAATACAAAGGTAGACAGGGGTCTAGTCTAGACAATAAAGACCCTTCGACCCTCCTTCCACCAAACAAATATTAACTACAGGGAATAAATATCGCATAGACATCGCAGTACCATACTCATGCACGGCTGCATCTTGATGGTGCTCCGTCAAAGCTCCTCTGAATTTCAGTCCGACATTTTTCAAGATGATTATCCCACCATCTGTCGATAGCCGAGGGGAATTTTTTATTATAGAAAAGGGAGGCAAACGAGCAGGTGGCTCACGTGATTGTAAGTGATTACCGCCGCCCATGAACACCAGCAATACCAGAGGCATAGCAAATGCGTTGCCGGCTTTAGAGTACCCCTCCCCCCCCCAGAATTGGGGTAGGGGGGAGGGGGGCCTCCGGTTACCTACACTTACCAGACGAAACGCAGAAGGTTGATGCGTGGCTCTACCACTGTTAGAAATATCCCTAAAAATAAATATTCCTATCCGCTCTTTAAAATACTTTAGAGAAATAGGAATCTATAGTCTAACTCTGTTTTCTTGGGTGTTTTATGGTATAAAAATTAAACATCGTAAACTATTGATGACACTTTATTAAGATTACATAACCAAAAATCCAAAAGTAAAAGTCCACATGTCATGCCATGTGGGCATCTGCCTTAGAGCCACGGTTGGCAAGCGGATTGGCGATCGCAGTATCTTACACCTTGCTTCTCTGACATATACCATATTCACACGTCAACGCGCTCCGTAAAATACGATAACTCATTATTCGAACCTATTCCTACATGGGTATCTAATTCGCTTCAACTGAACGCTATAACGAACTCACTATTTCGTGTCACGCCACACGGTTCTTGGAATTACAAGTTAATCTGCATTAATTCAATGCGTTAATTAATGCATAATAATGTTAATGAATGCTTTTTCATGTTTTTATTTTATTGAAATGCAGTCTTTCATCTACAACTTACTGCCCAATATAGATTTCATTATTAAAATCAAATTGCGGTATTAAAACATATACAGCTATGAGTAAAAAAACACACATAGTAAAAGTAAAAAAACACACATAAAAAGTTTATAAGTCCTTGCTTTTTTTTAATATATAATAAGTAACATGCTGGAGGGTAAAGTCGAGTATGGCATTTTTATTTAATGAAACTCCTTTTCATATTACAACATGACGTTTTAATTAACGTACATATTAAGATAAGCGGCGAAAAATATATTTTCGTATTTTTATCATAAAGCGAACTACGCTTCGAAATAATTTTAAATGCAAGCACAGCAAAAAGTATAATTAAAAACTATACCAAAGGGATTAAGATATGTGTTCCGTGTCATTTTTAAATTCAATTAAAATAATGTCTTCATATATTTATTTCTCCAAAGTATTAAGCTCCACACCAACGTTGGTTTCTTTCTGTAAATATTGAAAGAAGTGACTAAGGAAAAAGTCTTAAAAACTTTATAAGTCACCGACAGATGGCGGATAACCAATTCGAAAATTAACAGACAGATTCATTAAACGGCTATGCAAGTTGATAACGCACGCATGTAAGGATTACAATATATCCACCAGGAGATGAGGCCTTTACTCTACATAAAAGCCGTTGTGATGATTACCAATGAATGAATACGTAAGTTATAAATAAATAAATATGTACATCGATAGGGACAACATCACATATTTTACTCTGATTCCGAAGTAAGCAGCTTAAGCACTTGTATTATGGAATCAGATACAGCGAAGTTACCACAGTCACCCAGGCCCAAAAAAATGTAGAAAAAGTGATTTTTACACTACCCGACCGAGAATCGAAACCCGAGACCTCATAGCTGGCGAATCTATGAAAACCGATGTTTACGCCACTCGTCCAGGGAAGTCATTCGTCAGTTAAAGCTCTTGTGTATTGGAATCAGAAATAACGAAGGTACCACAAAAGCCTAGACCCGAGATAAGGTAGAAAGAACTAGTTTTCTAGATTAACCAACCCGGGATCGAATTGGCTATGTCTAAGGCTTCCGTAGGCTTCCGCCTACGGAGGTCATCAATTTTAGTGATTAACTTAAAGATTAGATTTAGAATAGACATACTTGGTGGTGTAAATTAAACTCATATAACCAAAGGCTACGATCAAATGAAGCACTAAAGACGTGCTTCAAATACAAATCACCAAATACTTTTAAGTGGCAACAAAAACGCTCAGCGTGAGACGATTCAACGCGAATCCGAACGTTTAATGGTCTAATAAGGTCGCTCAATCACGAACTAAGTTAATTGCCTTTCGGAAATTTTCGTGTAGACTCTATAGACAGGATACATTTACGTTGTTTTCAAATAGAAGCAAATATTAAATAATTTAAATCGGCTGAACTTACGCCCAATCGATGTAGACATCGACTATTTTCTGACCTCTGAAGGTCTTTGAAGGTGAGGGAGTTTATTTATTTTTAATTATTTGATTAATAATGTCTCACAAAAATTAAAATTAATTGAAGCAAATAATAATGAAATATCTCTTTCTTTGATACTTAAGAGTTTAATTGAATTTTAAAGCATGTACTAAAAAAAACTTTAGTGTATTTTTTTTAATGTTCTAAACTGTTTTTTAAATGGTATTTTATTTAATTTGGGCTGATTTTTTTATATACTTATTTACCATCTCCCAGTGACTACTTTGAAAACTTTCCCTTTTAACGTCTGTTCCGACTTCCACGAATAAGCATTGGTTATGGAATAGAAAAAACTGGTTAGGTCTTCATTGCTACTACTTTAGAGAGCGATTTATTTACATACAATTCTTCTCCAACAACCCAACCATAATTAGTAATAAAAAATTTATTTAGACCAATGGGAGTGACACTGGTCATCAGAGGTCGTCAGAGGTCTAGTCTAGACAACTAAGTCCCTTTAACCTACCTTCTACCGAAGATATTTTCGTGACAACGTTACAGTCGCCGTTTTTTGTCCAAGGCAACGATATAATTCGTACATAAGTTTTTGAAAAATCCATTGCTACGAGCCTGGGGATCGAACTCGCGTCTCTTGACTCGAAATTACGATCACCCAACCACTCGGCTATCGTGACTCTTAGAGCTTCGTCGTTGAGCTTTATTAATGTACTTAAAACACTACACATTGCAATTAACCTCATTAGTGTAGAGTTATTTTAACTAATAATGTCTGAACACCAACATTATAATAAATCGTAGCATTCCCCTACACGAAGTTAATGGACTTACTTGTGGAACGTGACCGCAAACAGGACCTCTTTTATTGCATTCCTCGCTTGTGGTCTGGTTAAATTGGATTTTATTAAGACGTCCTACATTGTTTTAAGTTTTACTACAAACATAAAACTCATAGAGTGGCAAAATAAAATGTCTGTCTGTGATCAATGGTGTTTTATAGGCTTTTCCTTTCGTCGCCTTCTGCGACATCCAAATGACGAAAGGGATTGCGACCTCTGCTAACAAAAATTAAACAAATTTAATAAAATATATTTATTTATTATTTATTTTATTTTATCTTCACGCACAATCCCTGACGGGGTAGCCAGAGAGAACAGATCGCCAAGTGGTTTGGTTACCGGTCGGGTAAATGTAGAAAAACACTTTTTCTAAATTTTCTCGGGTCTGGGTGCTTGTGGTACCTTCGTTGTTTTTGATTCCATATTACAAGTGCTTAAGCTTTCTTTTTTACTTTGGGCTGATATCAATGTATTTTATGTTGTGCCTATCTATGGAACTAAGTATATATAGACATGGGATTGGTATATTACTAATATGACCTCTGCAAACAAAAATTAAATATGTATAATATTCTTGTGTATATACCTCCTCTTCCCCTCGGACCGCTTTATAGTGTAGACGTGCTCAAACTCTTTTTTTGGTTATATTAAAAATTGTAAATTAAAATGTGGCTGTAAATAAATCACGTTAAATAATAGTAGTGCATAAATTTTAAGAGGTGTTCTCATAAAACAATTATACCAAAGAGTGAATGCGAACAATATATGTGTGAGACAAAGTGCGAATATCTCCAATGAGACGAAAGCGATGACGCAATAGCAACGCCCGCTCGCCGCTGGTTTATGCGCATCACTTTCTCACTACGGGCAATACATAGGAGTAAGCGCAGTGCTATTGCAAATTTAAGTGTTCTAAAAAATAATACGACTTCTATCGATGCCTACACTTGTGCCTCTGTATTTTATGCTACCCTAGTACCAATTCGTGAATTACATTGATTGAACATGTGGAGATTTTATTAATAAATAATGAATAAGTAGTAACTTAGACAAATATGTCTCCGATACGGAAACATGCTACGGGGCTCAGTCTCAATCCAAATTAAAAGTAACGCCACCAAATTATAACAGAAATGCTCGTATAAAACGTAAGCGGAGCGACGACTTTACTGGTGAACTGTCAAAGCTCAGAGAGGAGATGCATAGTATGTTTTCAAAGGCACAAGAACACGAATTTAAAAAAAAAAAACGCTGAAACTCTAAAGGGTATTCAACAAACTAATGTTAATATTGAAAATTCTATATCCTTCTTATCCGCACAAAATGAAGAGTTGAAGAAACAAATAGAGACATTAGAAAATAGAGCGAAAGAGGAACAAAAGTACATCACTTTATTTGAAGATAAATTAGAAAATATACAACAAGATAGCAGAAAATCAAATTTTGAATTAAAAAGTGTGCCCAAATTACAAAATGAATCCGACCTCATAAACATGGTTCTCACTCGTTCAAATACCATAAAATGCGATATAAAAAGGACCGATATTAGAGATATTTATAGAGTTAGGAGTAAGAAAGACACTATTATAAATACTCCTATTGTGGTTGAAACTTCGTCAACCTTCTTAAAAAATGATTTAATGAGGTCCTGTAAAGCTTTTAATGTTACACAAAAGACTAAATTATGTGATAAACACCTAGGACTGAAATCATCAAAGGATATTTTATTGAATGGGTGATTTTTTACAAACGCTACAAGATATAGATAAAATAAATGTGGCTACTTCTATTCAGTGTGAACTCTTGGATTTAAAAAATAATTGCACTATAAATAAATCCGATTTATCTGTTGTTTCACTAAATATTAGAAGTATTTACAGC